>JAQGBW010000183.1:0-55790 GCA_034698625.1 Julus scanicus | reverse complement strand
AAAGTACTTTTAACGCGTTTACATGGCTGACTCAATTGAAGCAAAGTACTTTTAAGTGCTCATGTAACCGCAGTAATAGTTACTATATTAGCTAACATTTAAATTCCAAGGAAAAATCTAAAAGCACTATTGTTAAAAATAAAATTATGACTAAATAACACTCGTATCGATAATACATTTTTCCACATTTCCGTTGACAAAAAAATGATGGACATTTTTAAAGGATTTTTTGATTAGCGAATAATGACCTGGCAGACTATGTAAAAAAAAATTAATATGACACATTGGGCAACGTAGCTTAAATGCACCTGTCAACGAGATTATCGTCGAGGAGACAAGGCCAACGCATCCTAGAAGCATGCATTTCCTCGAATTTGACAATAATTGCATGAAAGTTCTCCACCAATGAAATATAACAAGGAAAAATATTTGAAAGCACATGCTGCATGAAAAACATAGTTGGCATACATATCAAACTTTGCCACTATACTTGTGAATAAATTCAATTTTCTAATCATTTCATTTCTAATCATTCCTAATCGGCTATAAAATTTTCAATCTGATGGATTGGTGACTGCATGGTATATTTACACACTCAGTTTTCTTTAGTTATATTTCTTCAGTGTCAGTGAAGAAAATATTGTCCTCTTAAAAATATTAAAAACTATTGTATTCCCGTAACCACTGATCGTATGATCATCGGTTCGGACTCTGAACGGACGCGAAACTGATGTGTGTGAATCAGGCGTTGAATTTTTCACGCATTTTTTAATTTTTTTTTTCTAAACACCATAAACGGTCAAATTCTAAAAATCGTGTAGTGGTGGAAATAAATGATGAATGATACGAGGTTCATCGTTACAATAATTGTAAAAAAAAATCCATTGTGGATCCGGACCGCCTCGGATCAGAAGCAAAGATGGCGTCCACTTCCTTGAGGTGACCTAGTTTGCCAAGACATGTCTAGACAAGTTTTCATGAAATGCGTTTTGGGCATCCGTTGTTTTGAATAAATACGTATAGTCTATTATAGTGTCAAAAGATCAAAATATTTTACATTTACAAGGACAGTTTTAGAACAAAGAACACAATAGCTGAAGCACAATTATATAGTGATCAATAATATAGTGATCAATTGCAATTGGGTGATAACGCCTTATAGTCACGCGGCTTCAACAACAACAATAGGACAAGAAAGTTTTATTTTAAACCTAGTTCATTAAATACTAAAACTTGAGGATTAACTTTAATCTCCCGGTATGTGTGAAGTAGGATTATTTAAGTAAGATTTGGAAAAGTAGGATTATGTTTTAAACTGAAACATCTGATGTAGGCTAAAAAGGGTCCTTTTACTATATAGCTTATTAGTTACTGTAATGCATTATGAAGGTTGTTTTTACCATAATTAAAAATAATAAAATCGTTCAAACCTTCTAAAATGGCGAGTGATTTCAGATTCAACACCCCCTGTTTCTCGTTGGACAGTAGGTGAAATCATTGCAAACTCCTCAGGCTCGTCCAAACCTTCATTGCGAACTTCTTCTTGGATGAAATTGACGAACAACATCTCTCCTTCGATGCCAGTTTCTTCGGGGCTTGGTTGATGGACGGGGGTGTTCATAATTCTCTGTCCAAAATCAGAAATAGCTGGTACAGTTGGCATGTTCAAATTGAGCGAACTCGGCGGCGGGGTTTCGTGTCTAGACGTGCGGCGGGCTAGCAAGCTGTTTTCCCCTAGTCCCGCTTCTCCGTTCCTAACATGTATCGGACCACCTGACGCTCCTTCGCCGTCCTCGTTAGGCCTAAGCAACAAATTCACCGAAATTTCACCGGTCGCCAAATCGGCATTCACGTTCGCCACCGCGTTTGACGGGTAACGAAATGGGTTTTGAAGGACAGGATCGGCACTGTGAGACATTCCGAAGACGTAAAAAGGGATACAAGCTATTTATGGCTCCTTTTATAAAAATCCTGCCAACTTTGAAAGGTCTGTTTTCGGGAATTAGTCGATTATCTATCCCATGAAAATATCACACCGAAAACAATATCCGAAGTTTAAAAACTTTTTCTTGAAGACGATGACGACTGTACGTCCGATCAATACGACAACGACCCCAACACTGCCTTGACGTGCCTATTCGATAACTATATACGAATCTACATCATGATCCCCTGGAAATGGAACTTGTTGCGCCATCTACCGCTATATTTAGCAACGCCTTGGCCTTCACCTTAAACTTTTAACAGGTCATTGACTGAGATAATGACCTATTTGAGTGATAAACGCCCAAAATATTTACTTGACTTAGCTAGGCAAGTAGGAAATTGGCGCAAACGAAGGTTCGGGAAGAAAAATGAAAGTTGTTGCTAAGCATGAACCCTTAATTTTCTAATCACAAACGTCATTTACGCCACGTGCTTATAGGCACCTTAATTGACAGGTGGTTAAATTCATCATAACAACACAAAACTTATTGTGACATCTGAATTCTTTTCAGTTTTTTGGCATGATGAATACATGCAGGATTTTTTTCCCATACTGTTAAAGTGGTAACAGGATTTAATATTTTGTTAAACAAATTACTATTATTTTATATTAGAAAAAACATTTGACTTGAATACGGATGGAAGTGCATCTGTGGAAAATACCACTTCTATGATATGGCCAGTGGCGGATTTAAAGAATATGGCTAACATCCAAGTGGGCCCATTTTAAAATTTTATACTATTTATCACACACGGAATTCAGTTAACTGTCCACATGAAAGGTCACAACTTAAATCTAGGCCTTTGCTAATTATACAATAGTTAGCCATCTGATGTGGTCTCTCAAGTGTCCCCTCCCCCTCTTGTTGGCCCTTGTGAGTCGGGACTGTAGAGTGAAATGGTCCGCCATAATACAATGGGTTATTTTGACAATCCGATGCATATGGTACTTGGGCAACTTTTGAACAATTTTACTCTTATCCAACACATTAAATAAAATGTAAAAAAAAAATTCAGAAATCCTTAGTTTCCTATTTATTTTATGTAATTTCATTTATTTAACCCCATCCACTCATCATATATAATTGAACAGGTACAGTACACAACAATATGACGATTTTCCATAAAACCCCTGTAAACAATTCAAAATTACAAGAGCATATAAGGGGCCGCATTTTATAGGTTTCATACATCCTATACACAGAATCTGTGGCTAGTAGTGGTCGATGTTCTCATCAAAAGGTTTGATTTTTCATGAATCGTTTAAACAAATTATCAAGTACTGTACAAAAAAAATATTTAAGCGGCACTCGTCCACGTGGTTGTCTAATTTGACTTTTTCAAAGCGTTACGTCGTATGAACAAATATCTTACACAGGAAAAGGTGAAAAACAGTTCAAACGAAAAAGTATAAAAAAATTGTTTGGACTTGACAAAAAAATCATTCTGAACTTAAGAAAGCGCAATACAAAATAAAAATGAGAATATAAATTGAATGAATATATACCGCATGAATGACAATTTAAAAATAGAGGTTTTAAACATTAGTGCGCGTTGAATCTCAATTGCACATTAATTCAGCAATTGTAATAATGGGCAAATATAATCTCTTCATGTTGGATTTCTATGTTTCAAAAATCCACATTGTTCGTTTTAATAAATTACCTTCAAATTTCTGACAAATTTGATCCGAGCCTAAGACAATTGTATATTTCATGATTGACAACAACCCAAAATTACCTGTGTAATAAGCCATTAAGTGTCATGTTAAATGCCAAATATACAATTACATATGCGCAATTTGATGATTTGTTACGTACATGGATTGTTAAATATTTTTTCCAGTTATTGATACAAACAAATTGAATTTGTCCGTTGCAAAAGGTTGATTTAAAGTTTAACTGGTGAATAGAAAAAGTCTTAATTATTGAAACGAATAGAAACTTTTATTTAATTTGTTTTCTAAGCCAAATGCAGTTCTTGGAAGATGTAGAAAACTGCTAAGAGGGTTATTTCGGTGTCTGACCCAATAATACGTAAAATCCTCATAAATCAGGTCCTTAAATTCAAATAGTGTCCCTACAGGAACAACCACAGGGTTTTAAAAAAATTGTAAAGTCAAATCGACTTAACTATTAATTTAGTATAATCAATCACGCATGACACAATATTGACAAATTAATATAAAAAAAAATTGTGGAAATAAAAATCGTTACCAGAAATCAAGAGCCCATGATCACAGAACAGTTTAAGAGTTCAAATTAGAAAACCAATATATTATTCAAATATCAGAAAAAAATATATCCATAGAAAATGTGATGATGGGAATTAAATTGGATACAATATTAATTACTGAACCTTAAAAGAGCCCTGTGATTCATGTCTCGTTTGTTTAGATTAAGTGTCAACTGAGTCCTGGAGGCAAATAAATACACAGATTGGGTTGGATAATACTAACGTGCTAAAATGCCTGAAAGGCGGACATTCGAGGAAAAAACGGTACACACATGTACATCATATTTACAAGGGACGCAATGCTACTCGAGTCTTGTATTATCATCTTAATGTAAAGCCAAGCAAAATGTTGACGTTTAGTCAAATATCAGTCTTCACGTGATGAAGTTCAACCAGCTATATCTTTTGAAACCCAGTAATCGAACCTTTGATGTCAAACAAATTTCGAGATTTTATGCTCCTTAGTTGACCAATTGTTTCTGTTACATTCATTGGGCATAATTAATTCGAAATAACTTCACTGAAAAATTTGAAAATTTATAATTAACGTGATAATACAGTGACTAATGCCAAGTTTTGCTTATTGCAAAAAATTGCTTCATGATTTTTTGAGATGATAAAACGTCTGAAATTTCCACAGTGCTTTCAATAACCATAATTCTGGAGATGATATTATTATCTAAAAAGTGAAAAGAAAATGTCATCATTTGAAAATTGAAATAATTTAGCTGAATATTTCAAGTGTATCGATATTCTGGCTGATTTGGTACTGGACTGACTTTACTAACCACGCTTGTTTTTCTCAATATACCTTCAAAATTTTTCAGCAACATCCCATAATAAATGTTTTCAAAGCTGTACTAATGAATACAGTCAGCACTTCAGATAAAATACATTTGCATAGCCACAAAAAAGAATTATTCAACAAGTGCAGTCGGGGCTCGACTCGGATCAAGGTTAATATAAAATTCGGCAAGGAGTAGCTAAGGCTCGGGAAATTGAGAGATTCAGGTTCAAAAAATGAGAAACGAAACACGGACGGGGGTAAATTGGACCTGTTTAGGTTAGAATTTATCGTTTATTAGTTTCTCCTATAACAAAAAAACTAGCTGCATAGGCGAACCATACGTGGTGTAGCAGTGCAATGGTTCCAATGCCTGTTACATGGCAATAACGAGGTACTTAATCATATTTTTTTATCAACTTAAGCTTAGTTTTTTAAATGTAATGCTGTCTCAGCGTCAAAGCAATATTTAGTGTTTCACTCTTGGCTTCTTCTGTATTCCTTCTGACTGGCAAAACCTTCTGGAGAGAACACTCAAATTACATAATTAGTATCTTGGTTTGCATCAACACTACAGTAAATAAATTCTATACAGATATGGACGACAAGAACAGTTCAACAATGATGCCAAGATCTAATTTTCAGTTTCGGAAATCAGTTGCCGAAATTCTTAAAGTCCATACAGCAAATTTATTCTTAAAATCAGCTTTTGTTTAGTGCAGGTACATGCCCTGATATCACATAACAGGGTATAGATCAAGCCTTATAGCTCCTACATTTTCTGCTTTTTGCACGCTACGCCAATATGTCGCCTATACGCCGTAAGAATTTCGTAAAAAAGTTTTCAGTAAGTAATACCTGTTGCCCAATCTGTACAATGTTGCTATAGAATCATCTAGGATCAACGCAATTATATCTACCTACATTATTTACAATAATATTACACATACAAAGAAATGGCTGAGCACCCGCACAACTCACAAGCACCTTCGTCGCACACGAGGTGACCAAGAAAACTTGTTTCAGGTATTGCTATCCAACTAAGACACTCGATTAACCAATGTAGGAGTTTCGATGTTGAGATACTGGCATCAATATCCGGCTTAATAATGAAGAGTTCATGAAGATCATTATGGTCACTTATAGGAGTAATGGAAATGGTCTGTATAAAGCACAAAACTCCTACTGCCCATGGGCAGTGCGCCCGGACGCACCAATGCAAACATTGAAAAAACTAAACGAGAATAATTTATTCCAGCCTTGATGAATAATTTGTACTGAAGTTACCATTCACAAATTCACGATAGCTGTCGAGCTGCGTACCGATGCTAGCGGCCCATAAAAACTATTCGCATATACTGGAGTTTTCGGATATGCGAGTTAAATCGGTATTAAGTTTCAATTAAGAATAGTAAATTGTAAATGTTGAATTTCAGTGCTTGTCATTATATGGACTATGATTGCAATTGGATCATAAAATTTATGAGAATGAATAAGCAGTTACATAATGTAAAATCAGAGCTTAGGTACTGACCATCGAATGCTGGTGTAATTGGTAATTTCCCAAATTGGCCTTTTAAAAATGATCAGATAATGAAAGATTAAGCAAGTTTGCATTGGTTGGTGGAAATGTTTAACGTACAGAAAATAGAGAGCAAAGGTGGGCCTATGATATACAAAGATGCTTTGCTGGCTTCCGGGTTAATTAATGGCAATTTTGTTAATTTTCTTTTCAAATGTCTTACATAAAACTTAATGTATAAACCTTACTTCCAGAATGGAAAATGTTGTACAAGTTACCAGTACTGGGGTAACATACGTACATTCCAATATGCAACTAGAAAGTATGGGACATCTAATAAGGTACCATGACAAAAGTGTCTGAACGGTCAAATGGTCATACAAGAAGTCAGCAAAAATTCCATGGGACAAGGCAGAATCAAGACCAATATCAAAGCCAAACCTGGCATTTTTCAATCCATTGGTTAAATACGCGATCAATGAGTCTTAACCATTCCACGTTCTCGAGCATTCGCCTCTACGTCCCAACTGGCGACTAGTGGGCATTTCTACTTCGTTGGTCACCCGTTGAACTCTTGCCTGGCCGGATCTGTTGAAGCCAAACGTGCTCTTCCCGGATGCTCGCCATCAGAATCACTTGACTGAAATGCAAAGTCCGCACAAATGTCACTAATATAGGATGAGAAACAATGAAATGCCCTTCTTACAAAAAATGGATGCTTCATATTCAGAGATCACGCTGTAGTGCAGAATGAGTGGTCGTTAAATGATGAGAGAATTTTGGGGCGAATGACCATCACGCAAAAGGGCATCGTTTTCGAGCCTTCGCGTGGACCAAACGAGCTGTTGTCGTCGAATGGCAGAGTACTCCTTTCAGTAATCTACGTGAAAAAACTGCGCTAGAACGAGTCTGCTAGGTGTCAGAAGGCAGCGGCTTCGGCCTAAAGACACATCCCATCTTAAAACGATGAACAAATAATTGGTAATACTGCAAGACGTCCTGCAGCCAGTCTCGGTGATTCTCCAGAATCGATTCGAACGAAACAACCCAACGTCCTCGGGCAACTGACTCGCGTCCAGGACAGTAAAAAAATAAAAATAAAAACACAGGATTTTGGAACGGAAAACAAAAAAGCAATCCGTAATAGCCTCGATCCGTTGGCTCAGCCAGGTGATACAGTAGGTTCACGCTGGCCTTTTTTCAACCGTAAAAACGCACCGGATTAGTCTTGTTTTGTCTTGGCGATAAATCAAAACAGGACTTACTTATTCACACTCTGAATCTAGGTGGTACGACTGCTACCAGCGGCGGAACTTAGAACTGCAGGAAGTTATTCTGGCAACGAGGCAGCCAGAATTTGAATCCTTTAGCGCAAAAGTCTCATATCCGATGAGGGCCTGTCAAAGAAACGCACCGATGACACCCACCCTCATCTTCCGATCGTCTACAGCTTGAATCAAAAACGCACGAGGGTTAGAGTTGGATGTCTTTTCCGATGATTGGTGGCACACGTGCGGTTCACCTAAACGGTTGCGATTGTAGCTAATCATGCTCACCGATTTGAGTTTTAGGTCTCGCACATATGAAACAGGAAAGACTATAAACACCATTTCTGTGGCTTATGATGGAAGAAAATGTATCCAGTTGACTTTTCGACTTTGGAGCCAACACCAGACTCGGCGTCCGCCTTTCCAGTAGTAGTAGTAGTAGTAGAAGTAGTTGCGGTAGTAGCGCTACGCTCAACATGCTAGTGCGTCTTAAGGAACAACGCAGATGCTAGCCCAATCGAAAGGGTGCTTGCCACTACTACACGAGGACATCTAGTTGGATATATATTACATGGTTTCTTCGCTGGAATGGTCAAATGAATAGACGGCTGCTGCTCGTCTCGCCAATGGATTGCATAGCTATAAGTAGATCTTCTTCACTTTCTGCGCTGGCTTCGTGTCCGCCGAACTGTTGGCGTTCTTGCCGTTGCCATTTTTTGGCGGCACGTTTAAGACTAGATTGATCTGTTTATTGTTGCTGGGCAAGTTGGAAAACCCCTCCGTGTGGTTCATGTTCATGTGGAGGGGCTCGCGAGCGCCCCTGTTCGAGCACTGCCTCTGATCGAAGTTCGGATCGTCCACGTACGGCGTGTCCACCTCGTCCGAGCGGCAGCGCCGGCTGAACAGATAGCCACTTATGAAACCTACGATCAGGGCCACGATAATCGAGGTGGCCACCGCGATGGCCAGCGTTTCGGCCGTGTAGATGGGCGGGGATTCACGGGATGCTCCGTATGTGGGTCCTACAGAAAATGCACAGACAAGTAGAAAAAAGAAACGAGAAATTAATCGTGTTACGTGGCAAAATGGGGGAGGTGCCAAACCCAAAAACTCAAAGCAGGATGTCCCTTATTCAGCGGTTTTGTAAGCTCGTATAAACACAAGCGGAATGTACTTATCGACCAAACAAGTATCGAGTGCACGATTGAATAAATTATATTTGGAGCTCACACAAATAAATAGCACATTGCAAAATTTGAAAATTCTCGTTGCAGACAAGATTAACTAGATAAACTTCTGAGTTACCATTAGTGGAATATTATGGCATATAGTGCCACATTTTCATCTACGAATTGAGGTGCAAAGAAAGTGTGCGAGTGTACTTGAAAATCATAAGGAAAATGTCTGGTTTAAGAAGCATACACAAGAAGGACCTAAACACCTGCAAACTAATCCAATGGTAATAATAACTTTCTTAACTCACACAAACACAGTAAATTAGCTTGAAATAAATGTGAAGAAAGCAGTATAAAAAAAGGAAAAAAAAGCTTCAAACGGGGGTTTGCCTCGTCTTCCTTTCTCCCAGCCTGCCCTCCTCTGTCCCATGTAACAGCAATATAACAACATGCCTCATATTCTCAGACTACAGCAACTGCTTTCAAGCATTCAATCGTCATTTATTCAAGAGCATTCACTTTTGCTGCGGCTAACTTCACATGGCATATTCAAAGAAACAAACTTTAAAATTTTTGAGAATTTTGAGAATTTCTTTGATTAAGCCAAGAAAGATGTATGGGTGCTGGACACAAACTGGGGATTGTGTAATGAAGTGCATGGTATAGTCAGGGTAAGAGGAGGAGAAATAAGGAGAATAAGAAGTAGGAGCAGAATAAGAACAAGAAGAAGAAGAAGATGATGAAGAGGAAGAACAACAACAAGCTGGGCAAGGTAATAGATTGCACAGTATGAGAGTAGTTTAAAACAAAAGCATGTACTCAAAGTTCTTCAATAATCCAGTCATATTGAACAAGTAGTTCTATTATATTAGAACTCAGAACAAATTATTTCCTAAAATTTTTAAATAAAAAAATTATGCCACACCAACAATGATGTGGAAATTTTAAACAACTAAATTATGAATACTCTAATTAGTCTGAATTTAGTGCACGGTACATGGCACAGGACATATTTTTGGATGAGACATTGAAGAAAACCCATGAAAATTTAATTAAGAAAATCAAATTCTGAATTGTCCTTAATTTTTTAAGCGAGTTATAAAAGTTCACAAAGTATTAACCACAAAAAATGGACTAATCATTATTTTGAATTAATCTGCAGTTGTTTTGATGCTGTCAATGCTGGGAAGAAATACAAAAAAGTATAACAATCACTTTAATATAATTTTCACTATCCCTCTTCTCTACTATTTCTAATTTAATAATCATTCATGCTAACAAAAGTTTTCAAAAAATTCTACCCTTCCACAATTAAGCTTACCAGCTTATCCAATTTCCATATACATTCGTACAACAGAACTTGTATGCGACTTCATATTCGGTTAACATGCAATCACCAAGAGTACAACATCAACATAACATGAAACACAACAATATGTATAACACAAACTAAATCCATCACCACTGTTCAGAAACAATAATGAAGTAAAACAATATTATTAACATAACAAAAATAAACCGCAACCAAGTATAAAAACAGAGTTTCATGCATCTAAAATTCAAATGGCTTATACAAATCATACTAAACTTAAGAATTAAAATAAAGAGTAACCTAAATCTTAAATATAAAAACCCAATACTGGTAAGGAGAAGACGAGGAAGCAGCACAAATACAATTAATCCGGGCTATGATCACTGTGGCATTTTTTTTGCTAGATCTACATGTATGATTATTAATTACGTATGCACAGGTAGTTGGGCGCAACAATCATTCACACAGAGGTAGAGGGGGCAGAGCTAATGGAACGAAAGGAAGGTCAAAAGGCTTACCCTTGTTGTCAGTGCCAGCTAATGTGGTAGGAATAGCGTTGGAGAGCTCATTATGGCGGCCTGGACGACTGGGCGTTTGCTGGGAGGAACGCTGAGGTGTAGTAGAAATAGGACCACGACCTACGACCAGTAGCAAACATACAGATGTCACATAACAATGAATGCCACTCATTGTTTTAACAAACAGAATTAGTGGAGACTATATATAAGTTTAGAAATGGAGCAATTAAAAGTAAATTTTATATATGGCTAGCTGGCCTACATTTTCTTAAAAAAAACTTTAAATAAGCCTGCAATGAATTTTACAACTTAACGTCTTTGCAGAAAATATATGGCCTAATTGAAATAAAATGTCTTATAATTTTGAATGTTTGATTTCTTAAAGATAAATTCATGTCATAACATGAATAAACAGATTTGTAAAGTATGTTATCAGCATAACCAAAATGTATTGAAAAATCTTCCCTTCCGGAAGCCTTTTAATTGCCCGATTGTTATACTGTGCGTGTTAGAATATATCCATTAAAGTGAAGAAGCATAATTTTTGTAAAATTATTAAAGAAGTTAGGAAGCCAGGTTAATGCGTTAGTAGTACTGAGATGAAGCATGGCCTACACACGCTTCTGAATGCGATTACTAAAAGCCAAACTTAAATATCTGAAAATGGTTAGTTTAAAGAATAGAGAACAAAGAACAAAAACAAGACTAGAAAAGCACAAGTACGATCACAACCATGTCAAAATTCAACAGGCAATTTCAACGCATATAAAACACGCGTTGCATGCAATGCAAAAAGCAAAGTGCATTAATTACTTAATGTGCAGGTAGAAAAATAAAATTAACTGACCTCCACCATATACATAAACACGTTGCTTTTAGAAAAGCAAATTTTGACGTAAAGCTTATCAACTAAATGGAGTAGCTAGGATCGAAAGCAATCCATTCCTTCCCTGATTTAGTTTATAGGGGTGCCAAAAATTTGGCTGCGATAATGCGGAGCTGGCTCCGAATTCACTATTTAACATGCCCATTTCATTGGTTACAAAATGGAGAATCTGCAAGATTATTTATTTCTAACCTGATGATTATAATAACTTCAGTACAATTACAATTCGTTATTTAATTATGTTTTTTCTGACAGTTAAAACTATACTAGAATGATGAAATTTTTAAAAAACATTGCATTGCGAAAAAGTACTAAGCTATTAGCCTGTTTAAAATGGCAGTATTCTCATACTAAAATTTTTAATTTAGGCTACTGATCCCAGCTACTCCCAGAGCAGCTTCGAATAAAGGGTGAGTGCCAGACTAACCCGAATCAGGAATGGTGTTGTTGTCGCCACTAACTAGGCCCTTATCATCTGTGTTGCCGCTGGCACTACTTTGGGCATCAGGACACTGCACAGGACAGGGTGGACAGGAAGAGGAAGGAGGAGGTACGACGGTACTGCGAGGAGGATCTAACAAGTAATAGCAGGAAAACTTAAAAAAAACTCATTCCAGGATAACTAAAAAATTGGAAGCGGTATCTGTCAGCAACTGGTGACAAGTACAACCATCCATCAAACTAAAAGGAATGGTTGTCAAATCATATTAATGAAATAAATGCACTTATCAACAAATGCAATACATGCATCCGATTGTATGCTTCAAATAATAAAGAAAAAAACTAGATTAAAATAAGTGCCAAATTATGCCTCACAGTCAAACTGGTCTTTCAAGCATTCAAGATGCATTAACTCAATCACATAGATTAAATTGATTTGGGTTACACAAAACTTGCTTTTAACTGAACATTGGCTTACCGTTCGAACAACGGGGGTGATATCCGAGGGCAACGCTTTGCACATAATCGTTACTATTCCGGTTGCTACAAAAATTACCAAAAATATTAGATATAGGAAAATGAGGAAATTACACAGTAAATGGTGTACTTTAAAAATGGATAAGCCATTGAACGACTCAAACAAAGACAGACATAATTCTTTCATCGAAACTTTAAATTAAAAATCGCATTTGTTCAATTTTTGAGTGTGAAAAATTGACAAGACAACAAGTTGCACGTAAATCACATTAAATTCAGAATATTTGATTTAGGATAAAGTTCAGATTATTGTCCTGAAGTTCTAAAATATCATATCTTCAAGAGAGCCCATAACTAATCCAAGCAACGACATTATGAAACACTCACGGTGACCCTTCGCTGGTACATTTACTTCTTTTTTCGTCCCAAGCACAGTATGGATCTTGCAAGTTCACGCATTCGCTAAAAAAATAATTCAAACAAGTTTTTGAAATGTAAAAAGCAGATTACATTGCAATCGTGAAGCAGAAAAAAAAACCGAGTTATGCTAAATTGCTTACTTGCAAGAGAGAATCTTGTCCTCATAACACCGGGACAACTTTACGGACAATATTTCTTCTTTTGATACGACAATTAGTTTACTTTCCTCAGTACCATCGGCACGAACGCCCCTGTACACATGGAGGTTTGTGATGGCCATGTGAGGTGGGAAAACCTGAAGTTCTTCAATTATAACTGGGCTTGGTTTTGAGTGTTCTTGACTGTCTGCATTGATGGCTTTGATAACTTTGCCATTATCTGTAATGTGGGTCAGTTTGCAATACTGATCTTAATAAAAGCAAGTAACATTCAATATAAACAATGGTGAATCAAAAATTTTACTATTACATACCGGTACCAATAAAAAGCACATCGTATGCTTTATCATCGGCAGTCTTAACTTGAGGGTCAACAGCGATTTGCGTGAACCTATATCTATAAGACAAAAATTCATAAGCGATGCCATCTCAAGACAAAAAAAAAACATTTTACTGTAATTAAATACCAAACTTACTGCAAACTAGTGTGGACTACCAATGGATGATCCCAAAATGCTGGAACTGCTTGATCCATTAAAGTGTGACTTTTGATGAAATTCAAAGGTACATCGGGTAAAGTTCTAGAATCGTTCACGCACTGCAAAATATCCAAGAACGACGTGTTTAATATTTATTAAAATGAATAAAAGCAATAGAAACTCTTTAATTTATACTTTAAAAACAAAATATTACTTGTCCAGGACGGGGCTCAGGCACTTTGCTGCCTTGTACTGGCAACCAATTTGAATTCATGGTTTCCTGTTCTTTAAAAGGTCCTCCAAAGGTTTCCAAAATGTCCTTCATCCGAAAAGCACACACAGCAGAACCGCTAATACTATTCCTGCAGAAACGAGAGAGCCATTAATTAGTAATAGGTAATTACAATTGCACAATAAAAATATTCAGAAATGTGTTGGCTAAAAAGGACACACAGATGCTGTTCAAAATACACACAAGCTCAACAACCAAATTGCCAGAATAAACTGCAAACGTGGTGTCAAATAATACTAAACAAACAATGGATTATTTCTGGCTAGTTTGCAAAGATGAGACTTAAAAAACATAATTACTAGAAATATAACAAGCAGACATTCCGCCTAAATTTCTAATTTATACACTGGTATCTGTTCGCAGGGACATAAACTTGGAAACGAGCTTACGATGCTCATATCATTCACGTTTATTAATTTACTAGAAAAAACAAATTCAATATGAAAGCAATTTCATGACTATCTTCGAAATTCAATACTTGTTAACATTATGGTACCAAGCCATTTTTGGATGCAAGGCAGGCTATTTGTCGAATAATTTGAAGATCGATAAAATGCCATTGTTAGCATCTGGTGTTCTGTGATGAATATGTCTCACCCACTCCAAAAAAATCATTAATAATAATTGCCAATCCATTTTCCCTTCGTTAATAAATACAATCTGTGAATAAAGAGCCATATTATGCACACTTTATGGGCATAATAGGGGGGCCTCTACACTTCTCCGTCAATAAAATGGCAACATAAATCTCACTTGATGGCTCATGAGGGTGGTCAAAAGTCATCGAAAATATTCTGAACTTTAGATAGCATTCTATTTTGATCGTGATTTAATATTAAGTTGTGCGGTCCGTGAAAACAAAGTGGGCAATAAATTTAAATCGGTTTGACAAAGCGTGTTAGTATTCATAAATTATTCAAATGTGTGCATTTTGAATTTGGGATCGACAAAAAGATTCATCATTGCCTGAGATTTAACCTATAGTGTCATCCAAGTCAGATTCAAATACATCATTCTACAACATGTCAAAATGCAACAGCTAGAAAATTCTTAAAAGTCCACTATGACTTTTTGACATTTTGAATCTTCTGTCATGATTTTCCAATTTTCATCACGTCGTAAAATCAATATGGTCATAAATGTAACGTGCGATAATATAATCGCAACATTTATGAAGCAAGCGATAGTTGTGCATAATTAATATTATACTATTTTTGGCAATATTTTGCAATATAATTTTGCGCTATGTTCAGTAGTTTGTTAACATTGATTTCTCAATTTAGAATACGTTTGCTCGCCGTTTGCAAAATTTGGTGATTTTAAATTTCAAAATGCAATCAATATTAGTTCTTAATTACAGCTTTGCCATTTTGGTTGCTGCCATTGAACCAAGCCGAACTGCATCTTTAATAACACAAGGAGTGCTAAAAGTACACTAACGAAGTAATGTATACACGAAAAACTAGCTCATCTTATTGTCAAACCCATTAGCTAGAACAAGTACGATGGTATTGATGTATGCAATTTGCAATTAAAACACTAATGAATGATGCAATACAAACGATAGAGCAACATTAGCGCAGTGATGGATATATGCCCTGATAAAAACAAATGAGAAACAAAATGCGGAAAGAAAGGTGCACATAACGAAGGCACCCCAAGAATAAGGCAGCAGAGGTGAAGTAGAAGAAAAAGTGTGATTTCGGTAGAGTTGCAAAGGCAGCAGAGCAAACGAGTGCAATTATGGGACATCATCAGATAGAGAGAAAAAATGTGAGAACGGAGAGCACACCAGTGAAGTAGTACACATAACCACACATGGATGATATATATATATAATGGCGAAAAAGAGATAGAGAAAGTAACACACAGAAGCAAGAAGAGAGAGATAGAGAGTAAAGAGAAATGAGGGAGAACCATATATATGAGAAACAAAAACATAAAACACACTCATGAGATAGTAGTGGTGCCATCATGCGGCTGCATGGAATTACACAAGAGAGATTATACTGTTGGAGAACGAAACAGGGGGAATTTGGGCAAAAACGAACACTAATAAACTCCACACCGAGAGAAAAGCCGAAAATATGCAAACACCACTCACCCGCGATAACACGTTCCGAGAGTTTTTCATATGAAAAAAATGGAAGCTGGTATTAAAAACCACATGTACGGATAACACTAACACCAAAAAAGTAGGCATAAGAAAATGGCTATGCAAGAATTACAACTGCCAAATCATAATGTAGCTAATGTAAAATGTCGGCATTTGATGGGAACAGACGGTGCCTCCTTATTTGAAAATAATGGTCCCATGGTGGGCATTACTCGGATGATTCAGACAGAGTAATTAAGTGTCATGTATAACATATGGGCTGCCCGATACTAAATTCCACAATTAAACTAAAAATAAGCTAGAAACGATAGATTAAGACTTTTGAAAAAAGGTTTGTGGGATGATTTCTTTTTAAATATGCAACGAATACAAATTTAGATAACAAACAGATGTATAATAATAGTAGATTGCAAGTGTTAATGGATCCCAGTTAGCAGTTATACACATCATGTACTCAAGTCGGGACCATTCTGTTTTCGTGCGGCAAATGCGGTGCAAATCAAATTTAACAAATTTGTGACCTAATATAGTACTGCGAGCAGCTTTTACTTAATGCCGGTAAACCCCAAAATTATTCATTTAATTTAATAATTCCTTCGCACTTTGGTCCAAAAGCTTAAAGCCAACTGGAATAAGAAAACAGAAAGACACAGCCGATAGATAGCACCACCACATTACTGGAGCTGAGCAATTATAAGCGTATGTGAAAACAACTTGTGACATAAAGAAGAATATTCTTCTCGAATCGTGTAAAGCATGGCGTATTTTTAACCACTAGTTCAGCGATTAAATGCCTCTTCATCGTCCGACAAATGTGTACTGCAAGAAGCAAAGCAGACTTAGCAGAGCGCGAGGCTTTGCTTTTGCACGCTCGGAGTACCAGGTAGCTGAAAACTGTTGGACTCGAGTGCTAAATTAATGGCTGGGGAGATTTCATCCGGAGTCCAAACTTGTTTACGCTCGGTCCCTTATAATTCTTGTTCATTCATCCAATGGCGTTTTCCTCCATTCACTCGTTTTATCTAAACACCCAGCCACCTTGAGGGTCAATGCTTTTAAATAATGATAACAGACTTCGTCTATTAATTACGCATGTCCGAGTATGGATAAACACTGGGGCCTACAGGCGGAGCGCTTGGGCACAATGAAATGAGGCAAATGATAAACAGAATTTAACAAACTCGAGCGCTTTTACCATACAAATCACACACTTGGCTTTCTGGTTACACGGAAGGGACGTATTTATGGATTACGAGTTCGGCTTAAATGTTGCTCGAAATGCATATATTATAATTTCTCGCTTAGCAGTGTCCAAGAAAAAAGTACTTTTGTCTGGCTGAATTTTCAACATTCTTATTAAATTATATACCCCTTTAAATTCAACGATGACAATTTATGAATTTGTAATTGGAGAAACTAACAATTCATGTAAATTATGAATAAAGCGATCAACGTGACTAAAGTGATCAACGTGAGCTTTCTCCAACAAATTACTCCCACTGTCAATGCAATTCAATTATCCATTTCACAAATGCCTAATGCAAGCAACATACAAAAAACTACAAAGCATCAAATAACTTCAATGACAGAAAAATAGAAGAGATTTAAGTTTTTAACGTGCTTCATAACTTTATGTGAATACATCGTTGTTCTCAACAGAGGTATCATTTGTAGATATCTGCATAAGTCCTACTGATGCATTTACCGTATAACATGAAACCCATTTTGGTGTATTTGCATTGGAAGGCGTTAGTAAGCTTGGGTTAGATCTCTTTTACGTGCAGCACAGTGGGAGTTAAATATATTTAAATAGAAACCAAATTGCCAAACACTTAAACTGCAATCAAACGGACACTGCGAACAATGATTTGATTCGGCAATTAACTATTCTATAAGAGATACGTGTAAATTAAGTGGACTTACGGAGGTGTAGTAAAGACGGCGTAGATTAAAGATTCTTGGTTTCCAGCGTAATGCCCTTCGACTACATTTGTTGTAGATTCTGTAAAAAAAGGGATGTTCTTTATAATTGCTGCGCCGAGTCCATATATTGGAGTTTCCAGTGAGTTGATATAACACTTGCTTAGTGTAACGCAAGCAGAATTTAATTAATTAGTAAACAAAGTAAGTTTACTTAAATCTCCTAGCTAACTAAACTCTGCTCAAAAGCGCACAAACGCAGCTTACGAGAAACCCAAATGGGAATTGGGCAGTCATGTGCACCAATGAACAGAGTACTTGGCACAAAAACATGGAACGAATTAACCGTATCAAACAATGATAATTAATGCAGAGAACAGTTTTCTCTAAAGTTTATAATAAATTGCGAGGCTTTATCTCGATAAAGACTAATTTTTTTTTTGTTAGAGAAATACTTTTATCAGCAAGATCTTACGTGTAAATTATTCAGTAAACCAAACAAAAGCATTTAAAATTCAATCAAAATGGAGAAAAAAAAATGAGCAGGCATTGCTAATTGCAAACGCTTGGTACACTCCATTGCCGATGAAACAAACGGGTATATTTTCTTTACAACTTTAAATGACAACTTACGTATTTCATTGAAATAAAATGGAAATTCGCCTCCAACCGAGCAGTTTAGACGGGCCTTCAAGAATGACGTCCATCGAAAAGCGAATTTGTGGGATCCTCCTTTGTCGTTTTTGCAAACTCGGGCAACTCGAGAATAGACAGTCTGGAATAAAATGCAGTATTAATGCATAAACTTCAGGATTCTATCATGACATAAAAATATCACAAGTATCATAGCTTCCGATTTATTTTTTCAATAAAATAACTGCCAGAATGATAATCTCAAAGTTCTGCTCTGCAGAATCTCATCATAGTGTTACAATTTGTGCGCGATGCTTTGCCAAAATACACGCATTCATCATTTTTGTAAACATACATAAGAGTAATATGGACGTTTACACCAGAGTTGTTTGCACACTTTAGACGTGTTTCGGAATTTGAAAAACAACAGCCATCTTTGTTGCCAAATGACGCTATCAAACCAAGCGCTGCCATATGCAGTCAACAAGGAGCCAATCTTGTAAAATTTATTCTCATACTAGACAATATATTTACCCAGATATTTGCACTTTCCAATGCTGGAAACCGTAAAATGTTTATGAAGCAGTTGATCTGACAATTAAATTTCATGCCGCCATAACTGCTTGCCAAGCATGCAAGCAGACGTCTAAGCCATAAAACGCATGGAGAAATTTAAAAACAAACATTTCTTTTGGCCATTCAATGTTAGCATTCAAATTCGTAAGACAAAGTCAGTAATTGCCTAAGCTGCATGAGTTATTTTCATTATTTTATGTCCAAGAACAAAGGATGGGTTAAAACGACAAAGCCTCAAAAGCTAACTCGATTTCGGTTCAGAAAAGCCAGTTTCCGCCGAGTCGCATATATATAGTGCAGAAATAAAAATCCAAATTACTTCATTCATAAGCTAATAAGGATTAAGCAGTCGAAAAGTTGACACTGAATAATTATGCGCAGGATAACTACATGAAATGTAATATAAACGAAAGTGGGCCTCCAACGCCCCCACCAGACACGATGAACAGGCAACAGGTTTACCCAACGATATTTCAAATCTGACGAATTAAACAAGGTATCCAGACATAAGCGCAAATATACAATTGCCCAAAGTGTAATTTCTTTACCTTAAAAAGTTAGTTTAGGTTAAGTTAAGTTACAAGCGGCTCTATATTAAAATTATATATATTTATACTTGCACAAAATCCTCTTTCGAAATAGCAGTTTAATTACACTGATTAGAAATTGATATTTTAGAAATTGGAATAATGCACCATGCAATAAGATAAAATATATATATATATTTTTTTAAAAACGACTATTTGCAATGTTTTCACACAGGCAAACAGCAGCTATAGTATAGCTATGTAGGAAATTAATGCACCTTTGAGCAACAAATTTGATGAGATTTGAAGCAGTTATTAATAAAACGATGCACATGTGACACAATCTCACTGAAAGATTGAAAAGCCATTTCCAAATATGTTGGAAATTTCTTGCAATTCTGGAAGTCCCACACTACTGACTGCCTGACTCAAACTCATTCTGTTCAGACAAGCCACCCTGATGGAACACTGCTCGGACTCAATGACTCGTATGGTCCAGTAATTTCTCGAGGAGACATTTACCTAAAACTTACTCCCAAAGTTGTGTTTCTGTATACATCTTTATTTTCAGCTCAGTTGTTTCCCCGACGATCCCATTTCCTGCAGTTAACAAAGCCGAAAACCAGGCAGCGAGAAAACCGATGCCATTCGGCAATTGCTTAGTACAGCAAGGAAGAGAAGGCCAATAAAAGTAATGAACTAACCTTTCCGCAATTGATATATTCAACTGCCGTCTCTCGGAAGAAGAAATAGACGTGTTCTCCGTAGCTCAATGAACTGACGAAATTGGGCGCTGAAAGAAAAACAAACAGAATTTCTATTTTAACGAAAGCGAGTAAAGCAAATACTGCAAAAAATGGATGAAGGGATAGAAAACCCCTCGTGTCTAAAGGTGGATGCAAGAACTACATAAGTCCATTGCAAGAGAGAGGGAAAAAAATATATTCGGCATCACGGGATCAAATGCAATTACAATCACGGAAATGGATTAGACGGGAAAATCAAAATGGAAGCTATCGATATTACTCTAAAACTTCAGAGACGAATCTCTGTTCGTTTTCTTCCTTCTGAATTCAAGTGACAAACCAGGAACCAATTGTTAATTTTGTGCGCAATTCAAAGACTTGTCAATACACGTAGCGAGTGTCATAATGATGGGGGTGTTGGCAGAGAGGAAAAACTAATCAACTGGCAAAATATTTGTGCAATCAATTACAGCTATTATTATTATTATTCCAGGGGAACCGTACTGAGTACCCTCCAACGCTGCGTTTCAAATACTGGCAGTGAAACAAATAACGATTTGCAGTAACAGATAGGCGGTGTGAGGATATTATTCTGGCCAATTTATCGCACAAAACTGACAATTTCTTCTGCGACAATGAATACTGATATTGCAGCCACAACCTATTGGAAATTCCCAATAGTTTGCATATCTCAAGAAAACAAGAGAATTTGTAACAGTCCCAACGCCAAGACTGTTATGGACTCTGGTGTTGTAATGCCAGGAACCTTCAAATGGTATATTACCAAACAAAATCTACGTAATTGGCGAAAACACCTTTGAGATGCTGATTTGAATTATTGATAAACAATTTATCTTTCATGCAGTACCTATACTTCAAACCATGAACATTTTACGGGGCATAGAGCAAGAACTAATTTTGATAAAAATTTAAATATTCAAGAAAAAAAAGTGGTTAATAAAGCATTTCCAATTTTTAAAAGTCATATGTTTGAAAAAAAAAAACTTTAAAGTCTACAAAGTTTGTAAGTACTCAGTCAGTTTAACACGAGTAATGCGCCAGAAGCACCTCAGCAAAAGATAATAAAACATTTGCGATGTTCGAGCCATTTTCAGTGTTATGCTTGCAGATTAAATTTTAATTACATTTACAGGCACAAGGTTTTAATGGCCAAATCGAGCAGAACAGCAGTAGAAGCAGTACGTCGAAGAAATGTGCCAGCACTTACATTTTCATAGAAAAACAAACCTGGAGCAATTATTTTCTTGCGAGACGGCTAGAAAGTCCTTCAGAAAAGTTCACGCGGTGCATATATTTAATAACAGTTGCAGATCGATAATTCAAGAGCCCCATTTCCACGTTTCCATTCCCTACCTCACACCGACAAGACCCTAAAAATCCACCAGTGAAAGATTTTCACACTTTACCAATCACATGTATGTATGAAATTAATTTCGTGCTTGTTTATCCTTCACTTGACAAACTGAACTTCTCAATCATCCTTCTTCAATAAATACTGTAATTGTGGATCCAAATTACCAATCCAGAGAAGGGGGGAAAAATCCACCGCCATTTGCAATGTCTTCTACAAATAAAATCTCACAACATAAAATAACAAAACAAAGAAACAATAAAACCAAGGAACAAATATTCAATCCCTTTAGTAATACATGGTAAATTCAAAATTAAACTAAATCCAAAGACCCCATCGAGAGCATATGAAGGCATTTATTCCCTTGCCTTATCCCAAAATCTGAACAATGTTTTGGAAGGTTCATATTCCCTTGCCTTACCCCCAAAATATGAATAATTTTTTGAAATTTTTATGACATAACTAGATTTTTAATGAAACAAAACCAATATAAAATAATAATTAAAAATAAAACAAAAAATTAAAAAAATTTAAAAAAAATAAAAAAATAAAAAAGAAACTAAAATGAAAAGATTAACTTGTGGCCATACTTAAGTTACTTCGTAGATATTTCAGAAGATGATGTCAAATCAGTACAGGATATAAAAAATTAAAATTTTCAGGTAATCTAACGACAAACCTTAAGGAAAATTTTAAATATAAGTTTTCGAAGGTTTTCTACATTTCGTATTTCTTTAACAACACAAAATTAACAATATATTCCTACTTTTTCTCTACATACTCAACTCAGCATTATAATTTGGATATTTTTCAGAGAATTACATCAATTTACATGTCTCCATTAATAGTTAAAGGAATAGCTATTTATATGGGTTTATATAGATACAAGACATGTCTTGTTGGTTTTGTCATCCATCGAATGACAGCACAAAATATTTTGTGCTTACAATTTAAGAATATATAGTGTATCGAATGTAATCCACTGCCAATTCTATCTTATAAGATATATTTCAACTATAACTAGCGAGATTAGAAACGGCGTTTAAACTTACACCTACCATTGAGATGCTTTGGGTCATATTGCTCCGTTCTCAAGGGTTCTCTGTAGATCAGAGGATCTGTCCCAGAGAAATCTGATACCGTTGCAACGTACAAGGACCCGTCTGAAAAAAAAAACACCTTAGATGTTAACGTCTATAATGTACAACACGCAGAGAGCAAATCAACGACCTGGCAAATTTCATAAGAAGCCCGCAACTCGACAATAATTAAAGATCAATAAATGTGCAATGTCTGTTGGGTATTGGGCAACGATCTTGGTTGAACATGTGATACAAGAAGCTTACTTACCAAGGATAAATAAATTTAAGCCACAGCAACGATGGATCTGTTATGGGCTAATGTCACTTGGATCAAGCAAGCAGGATCCACTTTAAGAGCATTACCATGACAAATACCGGGAGACTAACAAACAAATTTTGCGCTGAAAATAATGGCTATGTTTGAAATCTCAACACAGCAGTTTCACAAATGTTTTTTTTTTATTATTTTGGGGAAAGAAAACCTGAAACTTTGGGATGTGCTAAAACGAAAATAGTTCAGAAGCAGGTGTCTCGCATCTTTTTCGCTCATTTATTTTCAGCGAAATGTGATAACAAATCTAAGGGTTGGTTGCATAGAATAAAACTGACAAAACCGAATACTGGTATCCTGATGGAAAGAGGAAGAGGAGGAGGAGGAGGAAAAGGGGGTTAAAGGGGTGAGGACACCAGACAAAAAAAAATCATCAATAAAAATGATGACGGTGGAAATACACGAGGGGACCCTTTAAGAATAACCGGTCGTTATGCAGAGCTCCATATACGATTGCAAGAAGTGTGATAATTGGAGGATGGGTCGAAGAATTATCAAATAATTGGGCTTTTCGAGAAAATTCCACTAGCCAAGTTGTAATTGTAGGAAACGGTGATATAATTCATGGCTGTTAATTATTACGTGCTTCCTAATCACCATTACAGTGAAATTTATGATAACAGATTGGAAGCAGCAACGTCTGGGATAAATACAGTGAGTAAAAAGCAGTTGATTTACAACTTGTTTATTTATTCTAAAAAATTAAAGTTTTCTACCGAGCCGTTTTAGAGGCAAAGTTGCCAGAAAACACCAGAAGGTAATTTTTTAGATTTTTCTTCATAAACCATTAAAAATTACTTTGAACTAACATTTTTAACTATCTGTTTCCAAAACTTTGAAGTCATAAATTGCACTTAGTTCTAAATGTTTCAAGACAAAGGCAAGTATACATAATTAAGGAAGTATCCAAGTTCGTTGCTACCTAACAAATGAACTTATTACAACAAATTTTTTGATATGGTTATCTGCAGAAAAAAAAAGAAAAAGTCTACAGAGCATGTTTTGGCGATTTGAGCAATTTTTAACAAAGACCAGAGTGGGTGCTGATCCCAAGTCCTTTTTTGTACATTAAACTTAAAAATCGCATTACACTTACAACGCACATGTAGGTGTTGACTACCTGCAAATGACAACGATGCCATCTAGAAAATTTATGGTAAACATCTTTCAGCACCCACACATCTCACGCATGTTTGCCTCCCTCAACGTGGCATTTGCCAAATAAAGTTATGCTAAATACGGTCAACCAACCTGCAAAAACTGCAGTACTGTTGTGTTTGGAATCGTACGGACACAAGCCTTGTCCAACGATACTGTCATTGTACTTGTACACTTCTCCCTGCAAGACAAAAAAACATTGGACATCAGTACAGGTTACTATTAGTCAACGCAATAGGATAAAAACACTCAATTTAATTAGTTTCACGTCTGCATTGCCATAATGGGTGTCGGGGCTTATGTCTAGCAAATTATGAGGCAGCCAAATGTCCAAGGGAGATAAAGTTGGCTTCCTCCAGGCACACGCCTATGGCTTCCAATAATCGCACGTAGTCTTGAGCACATATCTTTCATGTGTCATTAAATGTTGCCATGGCAATGATACAAAAATCTATAGTCATGGCACGAACAAAATGCCAAATCAAGCGGCGGAATTGAATTTCAAAGACATAGGGGGCTAACCGAAGAACTTCAGCCAGATATGCCTTTAGACTGACCAGAACTTTGACAGTCGACATGTCAGATTTCAAAATTGTGATCACGGGGATGATTTTTAAGAGAATCCCTATAATGATCTATAAAGAACTCTGGGCAAGATTACTGAACCCTTCCTCTACTTTTATATTCGTCTAAGTGCAACCGTAGTAAAAACCAAGCTCAGAAGTTGAGAGCAATGTCTCAACAGTCAGATAGTATTCCAGTTGGCCAAATTCATGATTGCAAGATGTCTGGAGTTTGTGGTAACCATGTTCGAGTATTTACATATATAAAAATGGAATGTTATCCCTGAAGGATATGTATGTTACTTATACCAACTACATTTGTAAATATGCCAGGGCATATATATAGCGTTTCTAAGAATTAATAAAAAGCTCATTTCTTATAACTTTTCATACAACTCAAATCATTCACAGTTCGACCTTTTTTTCTCCCATGTTTGCACCAAACTAGCTTTTTCTTGGCAAGCAGACCAAAAATAAATGCATTATAAATTCGTTGGAGTAGAATCATGAGAGACTGCAAGCTGCCAAGGGAAAATGGGGAAAAAAAGAGGGCGCCCAACGCATTAGGGCTTTAATTTTTCCGCCATTAAAATGAGATGTGGATGACCAGGACTTCAGAAGCCCCGTTATCTGATTAGATGTAACGATCCAAGAAGTGACTTGCCAAAAACTGCGACAATGAGAGTTCTGTCGCTGCTGCACTGCTGCACATTGTCATTGTAATTTAGGTAGCAAAGCCAACTCGATCCGCGCTCGTCATTGAAATATACTATCCATTTAAGTTGACAAGGCTCTTTCGTTTCAAACCACCGGTTCAAGTAAGTCTGCAGTCTGCTAAATCATTGAGATAGAAAGTAACTTTGCGCACAACTTCGGAAAAGCGCATAAAAAACCTCAACGTCTGCACTTTTATTTATTGGACTTGAAAAGTATTAAGTCGAAGATCGAAAAGGCCTTGGATCATCCGTTGAAAAATTAAGGAAAATGGGGGGGGAAAAGTAGTGGTTTTTTTTAGACGAAATATTGCCTGTATTTTGCCATAACTTGCTCTAGACGTTCATTAGACAGTTTTTCTACTTCAATTGAGGATTACGACAATGCCATATTTCTGTCCCAGTTGCCAGAAATAATTTTAACTTGCAATTAAATGGCACAAATCCCCAGACGATTCATTTGCAGTTCATGTGATAACAAACCGAAATTGCGAAAAAAATGGTGTCTATATGGCGAATGAAATAATAAGTATTACATTATATTTCACATCCATTTAATCAAAATATACAGTTGCAACAGTTAATTAGCGTTTATTTCATATATATTATACCTAAACGTATCAACGAATTCTCATCAGTTATTTATTCTAGAGCAAAAAATATTATTAAATATGGTGGAAAAAATAAGAAAAATCTCAACAATACTTATTAGGAAAGCAGATAAGAATGCAAGATACATTCATATATGCCTCACTTGGATGGAATTTTACATGTAATCATTATTAAATTACAAACTCTAAGCATGTATGTTATTCCAATATTTGTCATGGATAACATGGATGCCAACATTTTTGAAAATTACCAACAAATCATATGCGAATGCTAAATTCATCAAGTTCAGATAATTAACGTTTTCTGATAACTCAGCACTGTGTATCGTTTAATCATGTCAAAGTTTTGGAAGGAATGCATATGTAGACACACTAAGGACTGCACCGAGTTTGTCATGTTTACCCATGAGAAGAAAAACACGCCAAACATTCTGTTAATCACAACGATACTGATCAGAAACCAGGGAAATTAAATTTCTAGAAACGAAATTAACTTTTCAAATAATCTGAAGAATGAGAAAAGCTGAAAAGCGATCCATTTTGTTCCTGATAGTCTGATACACCTTTACGACGACTGCCATTTTCGAAGCAATCGCTGATTGTGATCGTTGATAGCCTTTATAATATTTTTACGAAGGAAGTTAGCGAAAGCAACTTATCTTCTACAAGCCGAACTTAAAACCTGGCAACAATGACAAAATTACCACCGAACCCGATATACACCGAGAGCAATTTCTTTCTCGCATTAAATTCAACAATGTCAACCTTGCACGATAAAAAATGGGGTACTGGAAGAATAACAGTAATCACCTTTTTCTCGTTTCTTTTTCTTTTTTTTTTGTAAGAAAAGTTGCAAACTAGGCAAGAAAAACTGACGATTGTTAGATTTCTCTTTAAAAAAAAAAAACTGTTACAGACAAGAATGAAAGCGAGTGGGGTGGTGGGCAGAACACACAAAATCAATACGTAATATGAAGCCAACAGTGCAGGTTAGATATTTCTTTCCAATAATACATATAGAAACGCACACCATAAAACATATTAGTAACAATATTTGTTACAAGAATGAATGAAAAAAAAACATTTGCTGTACATACGAGAAGTGCTTTCACACTCTTGAAAGCCACTCTTGAGAATTGCAAAGATGCTTAAAAAGTTGTTTGATTATATATAGGCAGTATGGATTTTACAAAGAGTTAAATAATAATGTTGGTTAGTTTCTGATGCTTCTTATACGTATTTATAGCAAATAGGGACGTTAAATACAGTATATATATAATATAATATCTCCAATTACCTACAACATAAAACCATCGATTTTTTTTTTGTTTGGTGCCAATAACAAGCAAGACATCAGAATATGAAACCATTCGCTGAGCAATAAAGAGACTCAATAAATGGAATAATTCAGATTTTAAAACCACTGAAATGGTATCTTAAACAATATCACATCATTAAAAATGGCATGAAAAAATTTAAATTTCCGAATTTTTGAGCTTATTATTGAAATCTGGAGACTGGAACCTAACATGGTCCATGTATATGCAATGGGAAGAAAGGGGTCGAATTAAAAAATTATGATCGTGGCCGATTTTTAGAGGAATGATTCCAACATTTGTCTGGAAACAATTAGATGAAAACCACAAAAAGCTAACAGCATTGTTTTCAGTTTTAGCATAATCCGCTTTTATAAAGTTTGTGTGTGCATTTAACGCCCATGCTTTTAAAAATCGGATAACAATAGACGACAAGAACTCCTCCATGGTTTAACAAACAATCACTTTTATACTGTATAAAAGTGAAAAGCAAGAGAAAAAAACAAGTTGGACGTGCAGCCAGAACGTGCCATTGTGATGTGAACTAACAACGTGACTGCTGTCATCCATGATGACCGCCAGCAGTTTTGTCTTGGCATCTTCATTCCTCGAAAGCCAATTTAGGCACAAGGGCTGAGAAGATGCCCGGATATCGCATTTGGCAGCTGCAATTGTGAGTTGGTGCAAAATCATCGCAATGCCAACCAGTTCCACTTGGGTTTATATATGGCCCAGCATCATGCAAATCGACTTCAGCGGTTTGCTTTTCAAAATGCCACGCGTCAGCTATGTTCAAAAAATAAGAAACATCAAGAAGATAAATGGCAGGAATGTTTTCTCCTGAGTTGGCACGTTTTGTAAAAGCCACTGCTAAAATCTCTATTTCGCTCTGCACTTTTTTACCCATTAGGCCTACTATTGCGACAACAACAAACACCATGGAAAAAGAAAAAAATACAACAACAATAACATCTATTCAGTAGCTACAAGCACTCTCGCT
Organism: Julus scanicus; assembly: GCA_034698625.1. Classification (NCBI taxonomy): domain Eukaryota; kingdom Metazoa; phylum Arthropoda; class Diplopoda; order Julida; family Julidae; genus Julus; species Julus scanicus. Next base: position 27,173 of record JAQGBW010000183.1, on the reverse strand, counting down.
ATTTTTCAACTTGGCATGCTATCGAAGTTTGCGAGCTTTCAACCATATCAGATTTCCTTTTGAAGTCAAACGTAATTTACATGACTAAATCTCATTAATATCAAACGGAAAAAGTGGGCATCCATTTAAAGTTAACCGTGTAGATATTGCCACTGCAAGGTCTTAATCAACACTATTACACCTACTAATACAAGTGTTTACAAAATGACATCCCTAGTATACAATGTAAGGCCATTATTATCAAAATTTAATCAGTTTTACAGGAGAAGTTGAAAGATCTTTAAAAAAATCCCAATCGGTGGCTTAATGTACGTAGTCATCAACATAGGTAACTTCAAGTGGCTGAAAAGCCTTAGGCGGCTGGAATAGCATTAGATTCTCAATATTCTGCCTGGAAAGCATATTATGTTAACATAGGACTACAGTTGTATGTAAAGTACTCGTAAGACGTTACCCAGACGCGTAAGCCGTTTTACAGCCGCTAGCCGTTACACTTCCGTTTCACCGCACCTGCTGAACTTACACGCTATAACACCAAAAACAAAGACGTCAAAAGAACCAAGGGGCTCGGTTTCAAAATGTGTGTGTGCTATAGAAAAATCAGTCGGGTCATCGAGCCCGTTCCATAATCTGCCATAACGCTTGTAATTTTTGCCCATTGTTTAAGTTAGGTTTGGCGGCTTTTCATGAAATCTGTAATAGCAAGGCAGGCGCGTTTTCGGATAACCGGCATCCAATTACAAGGAGCACATACATCAAATTAAGTGGTGCTGCAAATCTCCGCCTTCAAAATATCCAAAAGGAAATACAGAGTTGCCATTGGAGTTTTAGATTGGTAACACGGCAACGACTCCACCCATTTAACTCTTGCCCTCGACCGTGCCTGGGTTTTTTATCTTTATTTTTTTGCCAATCAACATAATATGAGTTAACATTTTATTTTTGTCTTAAGGCGATGTAGTTTGTATTAAGACATCAGAGCTTGTCAAAACAGGCTATAAAATAAGGCAAAAAAGAGGGTTTCGTTCGGTTAGAAAAGAGCGGGTTCAAGTATTGCCTGTGAGGCGCCAGCTTAGGGGTGGGTCACAACATGGGATGATGCCACACACGGTGGTTACCTGCTAAGGAGATGAGAGTGAAAACAACGACCTCAAACACGTACCGTCCAACCCCTGAAACGTGGGCTCGAAGGTTATAAGCATGTGAAATGCTTACTAAACTTCTTAGTCTTACCCAATTGGCAAGACACATGAAAAAAAAAATTTCAAATTCTCATCGACATGGGAAAAAAATGATATTTGCTAAGAAAACGCAGCAGTATAATATGTACTTCAATATAATAACAGGAGTTGCTATAAATGCATGGTGCAGGCAATAATTTACCTGTGCTCGAGAAACACCACTCCACAGCAATATTTTGAAATTAACAAATACTTTAAATTATCTATTCTTGAATTTATACTAGTAATGATAAGCTATGTACTGTAGTAATAAAGTTAGTAGGGAAACAATTTTAGCCATTGTTAGTACAAAATAGTCATGGGCAGCATTCATTAGAAAAGTACTATCTCTGATCCAATTTGATCTTGAAAGTAATTAAAACAATTGATAAAATCCAGTTTTTCCAATAAAACTATCTAATTTCAACCAATTTTTTTTCACGTTCTTATGACTTAAAAACAAAGTAAAACTCGCAAGTATAGGTTCACAAAGATGGCGGAATCAGCACCACCATTTCGTCTACCTGTACATCATCATCATACGAAGGATTACACGTTGGTACGTACATTTGAAATTAGCCTTGATATACTTGATTTTTAGTGAAATCCAAAATTGGTAGTGGAGATTTTGCGTACCTATACTATGACTAACAACTGAAACACACGCGATCTGTCATCATGGCCAACCCGAGTAGGCGTAAGAACAGAGGTTAGGCCATACCTCCAGCAGTTCAGTGTATTATACTAAGCAACTGCTTACTGCAGAATGCAATCATCACCTACAACAAGGAGACTAAAAAAATCATTCGCACGAAGGCAAAAAAACAAAGCAAGCAAAATTGCAGTCAACGTGCAATTTCCATGTAATTACACGCAATGGCTCTTTAATTATTTCTGTGAATATAGAGCCAGAGCAAGGTATAATCTGCCCCAAGAATGCAGTTGTCGTGCCAATGGGGGCTTGCTTCGCTGTTTTTCTTTTCTTGATCCCCCCCGCAAAAATTATACACATCTTATCCGCAATAAAAGCGCAGCACCCGTGAAATAAATAGCCCCGGTAATAATGTCTTCATTTCGAGACATTCTTGACTTCCAATGAAATATATGGCGCGCAGTGTCACACCAATTGCGAAGACGACGCTGCAGCAATTTCATTAGGCCTACAGCTCGAAAGGATTGCCACCTCAAATTCCCGATGCACGGGATACATATAACTTCCCCAGCTAAAAACACCCTTTAATCACCATTTATTACATCGATTTCGCATTGACGCATGCGTGCCAACGTCGCCTTGCGGCCTGTTGCTGCCCTAACTAACGTGTTAAGTGGCCATTAATGCCTTAGAGCAATTACAAAATACACTATAGAAATGCAAAACAAGCTCTGGTAAATTGCTCATTTTTCACGTTATACAAACAGTAGGACAATTTTATATATGCGCATAAAACAAAAAGGCACTCTAAATCTTGGCCTAAAATATTCATGTTTTTCAACACGTAATATAGTAGATGCAGTCACGGAATGGATTTCAACCAAACTCAAAACCATTTGGGTACAATTTATATGCAAATGCACAACGAGTATTAGCTTGCCAAAATTTAACCAAAACGGTTTTCAGCTATAGGTTGAAATCCCTTCCGTGACTATGCTACTATATCGTTTGTTAAAATCCAACAGTACTTGAATGAAGATTCCAACGGCCACACACACACACAAACAGACAGACATCCGGTGTCTGTCCTCCCATCAACTCACATCAGGAGGGTACGTAACCTACCTTCAAAAATTCAAAGGTGTTTGGCTCTATGTCGCTGAATTTCATTTTTATTGTTAATAATTTACTATTTGGTTCGAGTTTTTAGTTGTTCGACAGGTAAGCTAAGTGCTGCAGGGAGAAGGAGAGGAGAAACTTCGTTGAAATTCAAGACAGTCGACGACCACCTCAGAGGTTTTCTTATCAGTTGCCTTTTTGAGCTCTCTCCGTGCACAGTGAGGTTAATCATCTTTTTATTTTTAACGTAAAAAAAAACAACAACGCATCATGACCACTTTTTTGAAAACTGATTACATGGCACACCATCAGACGAAAAAACGCTAAAAACATCCATTTGCCAAGCCGGATTTTTCATTTATAGGTGGACATTTGCAGTCCCCTAAATAACAATTAAAATAACATCACGAGGTATAAATTAAAACCGTGTAAACAGTCGCATTAATAAAAAATCTCCGGAATTCTGTGGCACGCAGACATTATCAGATTTTTAGCAAATTGCTTTACAAATATATCCACAGGTGTTTTTTATGTTGCATAAGAACCCAACTGACACATGCCTTCTCAAACTTCTGCTGACTTTACAAGAGCTAAATTCGTTAACAATTCAATCTAAACAATGATTGAATACACAGTAGATCCTAGAAAACTATGGCTAAATTTACGAAACAGAAAATAACCTATACCTACGCAATAAAGATAATAAACCGTCTTTCTTTTGGTCTGAAGCCAACAATCCTAGACTGCTAATTCTATTTCAAAAGCAACACGCTATAAATACTTCAAATTGCCTAACAAGCTTAAAAAGAACACTGAACACCTTCATTAGTATCGTTTATCGTGTATGTTCAAACACTAGTTCTACTTAGTGGACACTAATTAAAGCGTAACATGGTGAGTATCAAATTTTGGGGCGAAACAAGAACAATCCTGTGATGGATTTACATTATCTTCAACCTGATTAAAGACTATAAAACTCAGTCCCTTAAAACTAAGTATCCATTGGGTTTTAGAATACAAAAAGGAGTACCCTAACATGTTTTAAGGTTGAACAAATCCCCAAAAAAACTGATATTCCAGTTGGATGTTACGGAACCTAACTATACGAAGGTCTTATCTTTTCTCCTCTGTACAGGAATATAAAAAAACTCCTTCAAAATCCTTCATTCATTGCACATTTACAGAACTTCCACCAAAATTGCTTTTTTCCTGTACATGTATACTGTCGATTTGTGCACCAAAAGCATGCATGTTCGGATGAGTGTTACTTTCGAACATGTAATGCAATACCTGAATTTGGGTGGCGGCGACCAAGTTAGACGCTATCTGAAGTAAGGATTGACTGAAGAGCACGGGCCATCGCACATTTATGTTAATGCCGATTTGTTCTTGTACAGACACCGCACACGGGGTACAGGAGGATTCAATGAGAGCGCATGGAGCAATATAAATAAAACAGTGGGATGGAGGGACCTATAAGGGCGTATTTTAGAACAGTTTCAGCAATGCAGTAATCCCGGGGAGCAGTGTTAAGCAAACACTGGTCTGATCATCGAGCATAGTGGAGTGTAATAGCAACATGGAAGAGGCAATGAAAATGTCGAAGAGAAAAGTTAAAATAGCAGCAAGGGCTTGTGAGTTGCAGCGGTTCAATAAGAATTCCTAATGGAAGGTGGATGGATCGCTGTTTACTTAAAAACCGCATAAAAACAATTTCTTACCCCTAAAAAGACAAAAAACAACTAAAGCTTTTCTCATATACTGTATATGGGGCATACCGCAAATCTTTGATTTCTACTTTTTTAAAGTTAGTACATTTTCTAAAACATGTTGACACATTTCGCAGTTTAACAAAATGTGTACTTTTACTACTACTTTTGAACATCACAAAAATGTATATGTATATAGAACAGTAAAGAGTAGCACAAGAGATACTGCTTTGTTGGCTGATATTTGAATCCCCATCCGAATTGCCTCAGTAGGTATTTGAAAACTCTTGACCATATAGTTTCCCAGTCGTTGATGAGCAACGCAACCCCTTGACCTAACAGTTAAAAATTCCGCATTGCCATTAACGTTTAATGAAGAAAAGTATAATCTAAAAAGTTGGGATATGTAGTTATTACACTTATGGCAATGAAAGATTTCTGTGAAAATGGTGCTAGCATTTCTGCTGGTGAACAAAAGCCAAAGATTATCTCCAACAGACGGCAAAGCCATTAAAAAGGGCATCAAAGAAGTTTCAGCGAATCCACATCCAGCACTTGGACCCGTACCGTTCAACCGTACAACTTGTCTTTATCTCCAAACGATGGCAGAAGGTTAAAACATGGACCAAAACGACCATGAAACCAGCAAGAAAGTGAAGAAGTCTAATTAGGCTTATGAGTTCAGCGATGAGCCTGCACCTGCACAACGGATCCAGACTCAAAGAGCCCTAAGGTCACGGTGGATCATGATGGATTCAGGTTGAGGTTCGATAAGCCAATGGGCAACTTGGTCCTCCCACAAGATTATAGCAATTGCCGCAGAAAAGTGCTTCTGCAATGTCTGCCATACAGATTAAGTTCAATGCTTATAATGCGTACAGTGTCACCCATCACTAAGCAATTTAGTCTCGGTGAACACTGAGAATAATCTTGACTCCCATCTGCCGCAATATTCACAACGGTTGATTTTGCAAGTTGATTACAGTGAACCGAAACCTATATGAAGTAGTGCAAAAGCCAAAAGCACATAGGGCCTATACTGCAGCTACGACTTTTCAAACCTGGAATGAAATCAACTTTAAATAGCTGTGCCATACCATGATTCCAATAAGCCATCGGGGATAATGACATTGCACAAGTTGGGAAGTTTGTTGCAATGAAGCGAGTGCTGCAATGAACAAAGTCCACTGAAGCATCTTTCACCAAGCTGCAGAAAGAAACCTTTGTTTTTTAGCACAAAAATAATATAAAAAAGGGACCTGCTTTTTGTACACTTTTTCCGTCATTGTTAGAGAAGGAAAAACAATAGTTCTTAAATGAAGACACAAACAAGGATGATTAATTAGCCTTTCTTTTGGTGGAGCGATAAGAATGGCCGTTATGCGTTTTCTGGATGTTAATCAGAAATGTGCATGCGTCTGTGGAAATAAATTCACTGCACAAGAAATTCGTATATACGAGATACTGGTACGCAGGAGAAAAAAGCCATGATGAACTTTGGTAATCCCATTAGTGCAGTATTGGAAGCGATTAATCAGCAAAACATGCAGCTGGGTCCAAAATTCTGTGGTGATGCCAAGCGTGCCCTGAATACCCGAGATAACTGCTGGCTATACCATGACCATGGATGCTATATTTGTTGCAAATAAATATCTAATATAATAACTCAAATGAATTAACAAATTAAAGAGGGCATTTCTGAATTTACATACAGAAAATATTGGATACACTAGTGGGATTAATATTCTACAATACTTATAAATCTGGCAAACTGATCTTTAAGTTTTAAATACAATTTTCCTCTGAGCTTTCCATCCAATAGCAAGTAAGGTTTTTTCAACAATGGCTTGGTCATCCCACACTTTGCTAATTCTTCTTGCCTGTCTGGGTAACACTGCCCACATCAAAAGTGGATATAGCGTATGCGAATGTCTTGAGAAAAAATAGCGTATCAACGCAGCATAAAAAAAAAAAAAAAAAACTGGTCGCAATCTTCTACTGGCTTCAGTATGGAAAGTGCATTAAGCCTGAAAGAGTTACTTTGAAAATCAAAGACCCGCAATGTGTGATTGCCCAAACACGCCAAACCTATTCTTCGGGATGATGGACCATAAAGTGAATCTGATTTGCTAGTCGCTTCCAGTTCGACCATGTAGCTTTATGGGATGATTTTCCAGACCAGTGGCTACAAAAATCTAGTTTCATGCTTCTTGGAAGGAATTTGCGAGCAAATCCATCAGAAATCCAACTGCATAATATCCGATGCCAAAATAAGTTTCTTATTGCATTTAGCCCGGATATTAAGTGGGCGCATCAGTGGAGGGAGTTGCGATCAAGAAAGCATGCGAAATCGACAAATTATAAAGTCTGGAAAAATGGAACTTTTGAATTATTATAACTGTTTAATAGGATGGCACAGTTGTCGTGTATTACATTTCAAAAAAAAAGTATACATGTATGTGTATTGGCAGACAGCACCAAAATTCATACGAAACAGCATTTTTGTGTAAGTCAGATTTGCAACCTTAGCAAGAAAAATATCATTCTGCATGGTTCACATAAGGGATCACTATTTTAAATTCTCAGTGGACATTGACCATTTACGTCAATATATAACTGAAACAGCATAACGTTACCAGAGTTGGCAAAAGGCATTGATCGGATAATTCCTGGTCGGTTTCTTTGCAAAGTAAAGGGTGAATGAAACACGTGACCAACGATTGCCACTGGTCATTTGGGTGGAATGTTACCATTACCGAGCATCCTTCCCTAATCATTATCCACTATCTTCAACTATAAGACATTGCATTGAAAATGGGCTTGAGGAAGGGTTGAGTTTCCTCTCCATCGATTATCGCTCGATGGAAAGTGCCGCGAGTTCAAATTGAGATTAACGACAGCATAGAAGTTGCTATCCTTGTTTTGGCACAGATCATAATGCCAAAACGGAATTAGCGTCATTATCTCCGAAAGCATCCTGGCCCTGAAGAGTCCAGAAGTCATCATCATCATCAGCCTGCAATTCGTGCATGCAGTTAACCGATATATAGGAATAAAAATGAGAGAAGAATTATACGAGCCAGAACGGATGTCTTGACTATATTATACCACTTGCCAGGGGCTATAATTTAAATGTGTTCACCGAGTTTATATATATCAACGTAACACATGTACTGTTGGATAACACCGTTGGGAAAGTGAGAACCAAAGCTATCTCAGATTTGCATGGCTGCATGGCTAACATTGCGAGTTTTGTGAATGCAATATACCATGAAAACAGCGCAGAGAAACTGTACTTATGCGAGCTTATTTATCAGACGTACGACAACAGTTAATTTCTATGTAGTCCAGACAATGGAGATGGCAAATTTAGTTTTTTAGGAAATAACTTTAAATTACTAATAAATCAACATCTTTCAATCTTTTTTAAATTCACAGGACACTATCTAAAATTATCGCAACACAGAAAATGGAGTACAATAATCACGGCACACAATACGTTTTTTTAAGGAGATATTTCTACAGTTTTATCAATAGAATAAAGAAAAATCATGTGCTCATATGATGACCTAATCTGCTCTCTGATGACTTAATCTGCTCTATGATTACATAATCTGCTCTATATGATGACCTAATCTGCCCTATACGATCAACTAATCTTTTATATAATGACCATTTCTATAAAGTGTCTTTTACAATAGAAGAGACTCTTATCAATGAACGATATACATAATAGCCTCAAATAACAGCATTGTGATGATTTGAGTGTTTTAAAATCCAATTTTTAAATCTTCATCACAATCAAATACTTCTACAACTTCTCTGAGGCAGAAATACTGACAGCATCACAGCAGATTCATTGATCATGGTCAAAGACTACAAGAAAATTCACAACACCATGTAAGTATACAAATCTGACACGTTCTGCAAGAATGTTGCGAGTGGTAAAAATGCATGCAATCAGTAGTCTGTCATATCTGAATGGTGTGGGCTAGGCTTTCTTCAGTATTGACGTTGCAGTACAAGTTTCTGGCTCATGTTTCAGCAGCGGGAAAGTTCAATAAGCGGATGCTTATTCATGAGTTCGGCATCATGTGGCGCTGTGTGGCATTGCTACAGAAGTAATACACGACTCCCTACGGTTGCAGATTTCCCGAAATACAGTATTGCGGTTTCCCACATTATTCATGTCAATCTCGGGTGCCGTTTCCGTGATATCCAATATTTGATCCTCGCCAAAAGCGCTGTCCAATCGCTGGCGTATGAGAATTACATGATATATAAGGTATATACATTTTTTTTTCATTACATGCTTCCCCCATCCATCATTTACGAGCATGTATCCGAATTTACATTTGACAAAGAGGTTTACCAGGCCAGTTAAACAGTTTCTCGTTTTCCTTCCTATTTTTCCGCTTCCGTTTGGGGATAAAAAAAAAATTCTACAAAAAAGAAAAAAAGAAGAAGTTGCAGTATTGTGTACCAGAGATGCAGTACAAGCAAGAGATGAAAAAGGTTTCTTAGTAAACATCCAAAGAATTGAAATGATTTTCTTTTGCTTCTTCTCTTCTGTTAACATTCTAGTCGACAAACACGTTTTTTTTTCACTCTCTCTCTCTCTTTTATATAAATAACGTTTCTGGGTCTATAGTTTCGGGCTCGATAAACGATTCTTGAAACTGGAATTCATCAACGGTCAAACTAAGAGGAAATGGATGGTCTGCATTCAAGCGTCATGCATCACATTTTGGCGAGTGATTTCAACGTTAGAATAACAGGTAAGTTGTTTTCAAGATCGAGATGGTGGGTTGAACAAACAAGCTTTTGCCATACGAAAGATGCCGCACAAATTCAACCTTTCATCTAGAACATGAAAGTCATGCGTGACGATTACGAATATTAAGCTCAAAGAAACCTAATTCAAAAACAACTGAATTGCTAGCTCAAGGGTTAAAAGTACACAAAGTTCTAAATTTCAGCAGCTAAGTTTTTCCAAAGACTGCATTCATTTTCAACATTAGGAACTTCATTTTAGAATTGTTTATCAATAAGATACTTCAACAAACAAAAAAAATAATATAATTAATTGCGCTTTTTCCTATTGAGTAATGCCGATTATACAAGTACCAGACACAAAAATATGAAATAATTAAGTATTCAACAATACAATGAAAACCATGTGTCTAATTAGCTATGTGAAGGTACAGGTACTAACAATGGCGATGCTTTTGCAAATGACATACAATAGGTATTAAAAGTATTCAAGGATGGGCTTCATCAGCAATGAAGAGGTATTTCATGGAGAAATAGTTATTTCATAATAAACAAATTTACTTTCCGAAGCATAACAAGAAGTGTTGGGAAAGTTTCGGCAAGTTCAAGAACTTCTGAAGAGCAGATATTTCAGAAACCAGCTCGTTGGTTAGTGAGGAAAACTTAATGGATGATGTGAAAGCATGGAGTTTTGGTATTGGTAAAGCGTACTAAAGCACATTTATCGACCATCGACAAACGATGCTGGTGATCAGGAATGCAAATAGCCATCCACCCAGCAATAAAAATGCCTTCCAAAATTCATAGGGGCACACACGGCGATGAGATTTAATTGCCGGGGCATTAATGCCCCCTTCCTGTAAATAGGAAAACTGACCTAACACAAGATACCCTGCTGCTGCTGGTCATCCTACAGGCAAAGCGAAAAAGGCAGTTTGTGCACTGTGAAAGCCAACATAGCACCATGAATTCGAGGTAGTAAAACTCGTAGGGGGAAAAGATGGAGGAGGCATTCAAGCGACTGATGGCAGATAAATGTCAGAATTAGGAAAACGAAAGAGGCAAAACGAGCACAAAAATACAATGATTATGCCTAAGCCAATTGAACAGTAGTATAAGTCCAAATTGGTTTTGGTTGGCGGAATGTGGGTTGAAAAACGGTTTTAGGCTCGGCCGATTCCAGCAAATCCAGCTTTGAAGATGTCTGATATCGGTTTCTTGACTTTTCACCAACAATTTTCTGCAAATAAATCCGCATATAGGGCGTATTTTAATGTAAGATGCTTTGGCTTATTCAATACAATTTTTCCTCCTGATTTATCAGAGTAAACCTGGAGCATCGCATCTTACATTGTCCACAAAACTAATTTGTCTTCCAATAAAAACCCACCATTCTGTATCATCAATAAGGTTTAAAAGTAATTGCCTTTAATGCGTTATATGGACAATTTCTTCTCAATGGGAGTTTACGGTTCCCTGTAATGGTACGAGCACAAGAATATGGCTGCACGTTGAAGTGAATCCTAAACAGTGGGTTTAGGGGGCGCTAGAGGACAATTTGCGACAAGAGGGGGGATCCATTTAGTGTAAATACTGACAATAAATGCAGCAGCACAGTCGTGAGGGGTCCTACCGGCCATGCCATGGCAATAACCACCTTTTTACAGTTGTCATAGACGAGCTTTTCGTGCAATTTTCTTTTAAATTAATGCAATGGGTTTATGGTGAACTGCATGGATTTGGATTCTGTAAATATTATCCCTCTACGCTATTTTCAGCTGGCACACGCATTTATTCCCCCTTCCTATTTTTTTCCTGCAAACTGACTGGGATTTAGTAGCAATCCCAATGATGGGTGCATTATGACAATCCAATCATCATATTTAAAATCCTGTATGGCGGTGACTGATACCCTGAAGAGTGTAGGAATGCATTTTGCAGGATGAAATCCATTCGTGACTGGTGAAAACGTAGTTCCAACGAAGGCAACATTGGCATTTTGGAAACAGTTTGCAACCCCTTTCCAATCTCAGTTTGATTAATTTAAAACTAGCTTTGGGGTCAGTTCAGAAATACCGTAAATAAGCATAAAAACTGGCCACTCATAATATTTCACTTACAGATATATGAATTCAAATAACAGAAAACTGTTTATTGGTTCAACTATGGATACGCCATGTTTATCCATAATGACAAATACGTGAAGACAACTTCCGTAAGAATGCTAAGCAAAAAATGTACACTCAATCCGCGCTACCTGGTGGCATGAATTTTTAGTTTTAATCAAGTTATCAAATAGATAAAAACAGAATTTTAGCTGACTAAATAAAAAATTTGAAGGTAATCGTTGTCTGAAGGAGAATAGGTTTCATTGTGTCGTGACTTTTATGATTACTTTGGATAATGTCTTTGATCATAATACATATAAGCAAGCCGAATTTGTGTATAGGAAATGAAAGCACATAATAGATACGGTTATAGTAATAAGCGATTTTCATTTTTTTGCAAGTTGGGCAAAAATCCACTGGAATATACAAAAAGCTTCAAGAATGCAGACGCATCATGCTCACCAGAAATTAGAGGAAAAAAGCATCATCTCAGATAAAAGTTACAATTACGCCCCTCCATCTTCAAATAAATTAGCCCCCATTGTGTTTCTTTGTCGGAAAACTCGTCCGAATATGGCAAAGAGGTGTTACGGATATTGCCATTAAGTTGTTCAGGTTGCATTTTACGACACAACAAATCCCACATTTCATTTTATATACGCCATAACAGCTATGGGAAACTACAATCTTGAATCTCTTAAAATGTTAATATCACCATCGAAAAGAGTTATGGAAAGGGTTTTTTTTTTGCTGAAAAGCTCAAATTCCAATATTTCAACATTCCGACCCGATACCTTCTATACTTCTTTCTATAGATATGAAATTACGAGTTATACTCTCGATTCCTATCACTAATGTAAAAACTTTTTGGTACTTAAAAAGAATATTAACAACAACAAAAAATGAACAAAAAGTTAATAAGTTATTTTCTGTATTTTTTCCCCGCCAATACTTTAAACATTCAGTGCAATGATTATTCGACCATCTCATCATCACAGTTACAATATGAAATTCTTTTCAATGTTATTCATTTCACTAAAATTGCAATCTCCACTTTTAAGCAGTAAGTTTCTTTGGAATTCCCTAGGAAATGGCAAACACCAAAGACACGCATAAACATGGGATTAAAAGGTCTAGTTAATTCTCATGTTGGAGACTACTTCTGGTTGTTTATAGTTATTCAATTGAGCATCGTAATGCGTCAGTTTCATGTATGAGAAACGTGATGGCACTAAGACCATAATGATAATTCTTCAACGATACTAGAAGGAAACTCGATCATATTTCTCTCTTGAAATCGCTACTAAGCTTACTTGGTGTTACCAAAGATACCTCTTGGAAGAGCTTTTCTCGTCTACAGATTTCATTAGGAGCTCGAAAGGAATTAGCGCAGAACTTCATTAGACGCGTACTTACTTCCTTTTTATTGGGATTACATATATTATCGATGCTTACCACACCGCATCGTGTCCACTGACGACAAGATCAGTCAACATTTCCGGCCGTGTCCCCCACATAATGCGATCAGAAATTATTAACTTGGAATGCATGTGTGATGGACGATAGTATCGTTATGACAGCAAAAATAAACAACTTACCTCCACATAGTAGTAACGGCACATGGGCTTGTAGGCATTGGTGCCACAAACTAACACGTGGGTGGCATTGGTTTTGGCTAACACTCGAATATAATTCTGGCAGTCATCCTAAAAAAAAGACAGAAAAATACAAAACATTAAAAAGTTGAAATTTTCATCGAAGCAATCTAATCGACATATATGTTCATTTGTAATGGTTTTACATGATATTTATGGAAATACAGTGATTTTACATCAAAAAAGCATTGGTATACTAATTGCAACATATATAAAAATGGAAATATTGATGCAATTCAATAGTGTTTTACATATTTGGAGCAAAGTGGCAATATTATTGGACATATTATATTAAAATAACGTGCAGTTCCTCAACATTTTGGTTACAGGAGATGACTACAAAAATAATGTAGTATCTTTTCCTTTACCAGAAACAGACATTTGACAAACAAGGGTATTTAAAAAAAATTCTGCTCTAAAACTTATCTTATAGAATATCAGTATGGATTTTTTTTGTTGGCAACTTGCACTGACTGTACTATTTAAGCTGTAATCTATCCGAGGCACTTTTCCATTTCCCCCTTTTTCGTGCATTTATAGATGGCTGTAAAATTTACAGCTTATTCCCATAATGGCGGTTTGGTTCCATCACCGTGGAGTGTAATGGAATTTCTGCTAAGTTTCTCAACTGTACGCTACGTGCTTCGTGATCATAGCAGATTCCCATTGCCATTCACCCGAGAGCTGTTAACTTGAATGTCGACTCATGATATTCTCATCATATAAAATAAATACAACTAGATCTCACAAAAGAGAAAAATAAGATGCCTTTTCCACTGTTCGTCATTGCCATTCGCTCAGAGGAAATTTGGCGTTAAAGCTTGCACTACACTTGTACAACGAGAATAATCAAAAAGCCAGCCTTATGCGGCATTTGCATAAATCACCAACCATGCATTATTTAAAGATTTTATATAACCATGGATATCGGATAATGCCATCATACCATACACGGAACATTTTCGTCCATACTGCCATGAAGAATCCAAAAAGCGACCCACATATTCAGTGTTAAAATCACAAAAATGGACCCCTCTGAGAGCAATACAGACACACTATTTAAAATACTGCAGTAGTCTACAATAAAGTAGATTACAAACAAGTACAATAGAATTGTAGTCTACAACAGAATGCAATAATATAATTACATTATAATCTACAAAATCCTATAATTATAGAATTGCATCGTAGCCTACAAAATATTACAATTGCAGATTGCATTATAGCTTTAAAAAAACTATTAGTTGGTAGCTTACAAAAGAAAATGCCGAATTTCACTGTTGTCTACATAAGATTACAATTACAAAATTGCATTGTAGTCTACAAATATAACAAAAGCTTGGGAATGGTTCTCTGAAAAGCACATCGAAAAACAAATACTTAAAATAAAGTAATGTCTTTTTATACAGCATATGCTCTTGCATGAACTTTTACTTAGTTTCGATTAAGTCACACATTTTTCACTGATAATTCACGTGTTTTCAACTTTCTGAATGCATGGGGTGAATCTTTGGCAGCAGTTTGTCAAAGGATGAAAAAAAAATTGCAAAAATTGCTGCATAAAAATACGCTGATGTGCACTCTTTCATAGAAAGGGAATAGTTGACAATATATAAGAAGAATGAGAGGGGGGAAAAGAAAGGAAGATAAAATTTTTATCCACATCACTGGTTATGACTTTCTAGAAGAAAAAGTATCCTTCGCAAGAGGCGTCGATGAAACGTTGATACCATAATTTTGGAAAAACGATCATTACAAAGATTGGTCATTAAGTTAGCCCCCAAAGTGATCAATCTAATACTAGCAGAAAAAATAAATAAAACCCAAGCATAAAGACAACGAATGAAAACCTTTATGTGTTGGAAAAAAAACTGTATAAAATAATCCCCACATATACCGTAGTTAGGGTCAGTGAGGTGCGAAACTATAGGTAAAGGGGCAATGAAAAACAAAATCTTCCAAATGGATGTGATGAATGGTGAAAACAGGAAAGAAAAAAAAAAAAAACACAAAGAATAAGATAAATATAAGAAAATGATACACTTAAGATCAAAACGCATGACAGATTATGGGGTGCAACGTCAAAAGATTTTTCAAAGCCCATTGCAAAAAAAATACAGTTATATAGAGATAAAACCATTAACAGAGAAAGAAATAAAAAATCAATTCCAAGAAAATTGGATAAAAGAGCAGAGAAGATAAATGATGAAAGCAGGAGGGAAAAAAAAAACACATATAGCAAATAGAATTTAAAACCCAATTGAAATGAAAAACGAGAGTAAAATCGGTTCCCCAAAAACGAACATTCATTAATATCTGATTTCATCATTCTTATTTCAGTGGGTGTTAAAAAATATTGAGACAACAAAACCAGAACATGAACACTACAAAGTTTGAATACAAGTAACTTTTAGAACCGTATTATGAAAACTATTTTCGTTGCCCTTTCATTTGAAAAGAAATTCATTTTAAATTTCCTGGCGCCATCTATGCTAAGTACATGTGGTTGTATACCATCGTAATTGGATCAAAACAAGCTTGAGACGCTCATAGTATATGCCAGTTTTGAAGAGTTCAAAGACGTGGCACGATAGTAAGCTGAAAATCCTAAATACTGCAAGAAACGAAATGCGATGCAAACTGGAAATTTGCCCAAAAAGCCACTGAGAATTAAAAGGATTTTATTTATAGTTTCTGTTCAAATGCAAAACTTATTAAATTACGCTCGGGAAAAAAAAGTATTGAATTGACAAATTGTTGGCGTTAAGTGCAACTATTCCTCAGAGTTCTTTGAACTCCTAGATATACTTTATAAATATAGTGGTGCCAAAAACAGAGCAAACAGAAATAGACCGATTTTAGAAATGTCAGAAAGAAAAAACACAACCCCAAGACGAGTTTCTAAAATGTAATTTTTAGGCAAATATACTTAAATACGTCGAATTTTCAGTCAGGTCAAGTGCATTACTTTTACTGTGTTATTGCAGTAAAAAAAATCCCTGACATAAGTGTGCCTACTCCACACACATACTATGTGAAATATTCACCATAAATACATTAACACATCAATGATGTTGATTAACTTTACATGTATGCAAAATCGATATAAAATAGCCGAATTTAATTAACGCATCTAAACCGTAAATATATATCCCCTAAAGTAAATAAAAGCAATGACCTCAACTCATCATCTCGTAGTTTCACACTGGAGGAAAACCTACCAAAAAGATATGAGCTAAATGTGTAATCAACTTTGTATACTTTTAATTAAATGTAAGACCTATAAAGATGTTGGATTTCGCGACCAATTTATTTAACGTTATTATCATTACGCTATAGGCCCATCTCCGTGCATATACTAATGGCCAATACATCTCTATTGGGCAATATCTTATTGTTAAATGGGTGCACAATCTCAAAGCAATTCCTATTTAAACGAACTTGTTGAGAAAACGTACCAAATTCAATCATCAGCGCTTCTTAAAGGCTTGGACTCCAGTAAATTTTAAAGAGCATTCATTTGGAGGAAGAAGTTTTATTCTCACAAAATTGCACCCAAATGGCCCATCGTCAACCAAACTCATCTCAAACGCGTTGATAATTCCCCAAATAGCAAAATGCTACAACAGGAATGAGTTTCCCCAAAAATCAACAGGAGCAATTAAGCTGAGGGGAAAAAATCCATTCGATGAATCCATGACGTCATTATTACAGAAATATCAAAGAAACTATGGTACCAAAGACCATTTCATTTTATCTATTCTAATCAGAGAGCTCTGTTGAAGTTTTCACTGCTGCATTATTTGCATCAATTTAGTTACTTATAACATTACCAATCCCATCTTTATACAACTGCAGCTTATCATGAGTAACATTTTATCGGATTTTCTGAAAACTAGTTTGACCTCAATAGTTTCCTCTAGCGACTACTGCAGCTATCATACACAATTTTGAATAAAAGTTTCTCATTATACCAGTTATAGATTTATTAAATATTAAAATCAAATTCTCATATGCAAAGCTATATTTGTAGCAACGCAACTGGATCAAATTAATTTTTTTTTGTCGTCTTCAGCATACCATATATTGCCAACTGCTGCTATATGGGAAGCCGAAAGCCTGTTTTCAAAATTACTACTTTTCAGACGATTTTTAATTATAAACGAACGTATTATATAGTCGTGCTAACTCCCAATTATGCAGGTCCATATATTAACACCTATGAAAGGACCATATAATCAATGACATCAATCGGTAATGAAAAAATCGACCAACCACTGGAAACATCGCGTGTTGGCACATGAGCTTACGAATAAAATATTAAGATCTGAAATACGAAAAGTTAATAAGATTAAATTTGGTTATCATAAATAGAAATATATTATTAAAAAATTCCTGAGCAGAAACAGATGGAGAATGTAATTTGCATGAAGTTTCGTCAAATTCCATCGATTTTATAGACCAAGATTAATAAATCAAAATAATGATCCTTTAAAAGTGAATTATTTTTAAGAGGAACTAATGAGAAAATGTTGATTTTTGACTATTTATAAAAAAGAGTTTTTTGCAATGTTTTCTTGAGAAACAGACTTGGATATACTAAACAAACAGTACTGCACAAGTACATAAGATTTCGCATCGTGCAACAAAATCTAATGTAAATTTTCCAACATGGTAAAGTGCCCTTAATAGTCTTACTAAAGTGCATACCAGTCTAAAAAACACCGTATTTTATTAGTACTTATTGTAGTTTTTTACTTCATTCCCTGGAGGTCATTTATTAAAAAAAAAACTAACCATTACCAATGAGTCGAGCTCAATCGACCGCTAAAATGAAATCTGTTGAATTCTGCATAAATCAAAATGCAAACCTTTTACGAAATTTTGCTAGCGGCTATGCATTAATGTGTTTCGAAAATTTCTCCATTTCGAAACACAGATGATGAGGAGATTCATCTTGTACAAACATTCAGATTCTCTAATGGAAGCTGGGGTAATCATTTTTATTATTTGGCAATTTAAACATTCTCGCTAAGCGCTAAGTGATTTCTTAGCAGATAAAAAAGCAGCTTAAAATCAACACAAAATGAAAGGGCGCTTTTGAGCACGGGCGCCATGCTTCCATTTCTAATGTCAATGTTATCATACCACGCAGTCACTAACCCTGTATGTATAACTAAATGAGCTGTATTGCAAACATTTAGGTAGACCAATAACAATTTGGAAAAACACACATATACTCTAAACGGGAGCAAACAATACTATACAATTACGCACGAGTCCAATGTAATTGACAATTTCAAAAGAATTATCCGTATAAAATGTAACCCTTTCCCAGTTGTGCCAAAACTCACATCCTTTATGACAACAAGCCATTACCGTACAATTGAAAGCAGTAATGATAATAAATCCTAAGCTTTTCCATCGAAGACTGGCAGCTAATCAATAAACTATAGTTATCAGCCATAGAAAAAGAAAGAAGAAAAATTTGGATGAAAAAAAAGTTACTGGCATCGATACTCCTCAACTAATATTTTTAATCTGTTTATTAAAATGCAACACAAAGTTTTCCGAAACAACAGTGATACAACTCTTAAAATTTCGCCAATTTTAAGAGAAAAATGATACATTTCAAAATTCAAATCTTCTTAAGTTTTCATAAGTACAAAAACAGATTTCGAATTAGTCTCAAACAATTTGTATTTCATGTCCTTAACAATTCTGTCAAATTGCAACTCTCTAGTAAAAAAAATCCTTTGCGAATTACCGTAATTCATTGTAGACTAGTGAAAGTAGAAAGTCGACACTAAATGAAAACTGGATAAAACGAATTCACGAAGTGTTGTTGAATCCCATAAATTTAATATGCCCGACATTAACTTAATTAAGATTTTTTAAATTATTTGTTAATCAGATTCATGGCATCATATCGTGCCTAATGTGTTGTACATTAAGCACAAACATCCATAAATCAGTTTTAATTTATGCGGTATCCCGAGTGGAGCAACAACGTAAAAACAACAAATTAAAAAATTGGGCGCACGAATTTCGAAGGAAAAAAACAACATATATATTCTACTAAATTAGAAGGCGTAAATCACAAGTTGAAATTCACCCCAAGGATGGTCTGTTCTCCTTTTCCAAAATAGTCAATGGCTATAGAAATTGATTTCTCATTTAAAGGTTGGTTACTTCAGTCCATCATTAGGGTAATGTAATTAAGAGCAACGCGCTAAATGGCATCCCAAAGGAATGTCAGAGTTAAGGAAAACCATTTGATTAACATCAACGATGTTACAGGTTGTGACCTTACATTTTTCCACTTCACATTATTAGTAAATCCATACTATGCATAACTATGCATTCATCGTACAACGCTGGGAAAAATAACTTCTGTGAATAATTCAACTACATTGGCAAATCTGAGGGCGCTGCAAATTGTAAAAAAATATAAGCTGTAATAAACGTAGATTTATTACGTATTCGGTGTTTAAAAACCAAAAAAATGAGAAATAAATAAATACAGAAATCCATACTTTGGTGGCAGAATCAAGAAATTGGCATTGTCCAGGTCAAAGAGGTGCCCAAAAAAGGGGGATTTGATTCCACACGGTGTTCTACGTGGAATAATATATACCTCTAGAATTTTATGAGCCTTTGCAATTTGTTCTGATCAGAGGAATTTGGTGGGTGCAATCCTGTAGCCATTATTAAGGGCGGCATGACTGACCGATAATGGCGTCTGGCGATTAAATTACACCGTGATGAGAAGAAATATTTCATTGAGAAGGTGCCATAACGTTCAACGTAATGGCAGAGAGAGAAAATGCCGCACATATATATCATAAAAAGAGACGCATCTTGGTGGCAAAATGGTCGGAATGTAACCCGATGAGGAATTCTTAATAGCATTGCAACGAAATTCGGCTTTTCTAATAGGCTCGTGGATCCGGGCCAATGATATCATTGCATTTTATATACATCTACCTCAGCTCTTAAGACAAGAGACATATCCATCGTGATACCGTACATTAGCAAATGAATGTGGCACCAAACATTATTTTATACACATGGAATATTTCGTTTAGATAGGGCATTGACACTTGAAAATTTCCAATATTAAAAATATGGTGGACTGCGTGGTCAGAGTATTAACCCCTCTAAATAACAGACAATATGTTAATGACCTTTTATTTGATTTTAAATGCGTCTGTATCGCAAAAAATAAATAATAAAACAAAATAATTGCATCGTATTTTTTTTTGGAAAACTTCATATTTTCCTATACAACTTAAATGACAGCGTTATACAGTAGTTGTAGATGGCCCTTCTTGTATTCCTGGCAGCAAATATTTTAAGACCAAGTACGCCTCTGAGTTCATAAACATTTATTTTCGATATTTCGATATTTTAAATATTCAATTTTTATTTTTTTTTTACATTTTTTAAAGGAAAAATCTAATTTCAATAAAATCGATTCCTTGCAACTACCAGATATATTTATTATAACAGTAAATAAAGACAATGTTTCTCACTGCAAGTATTGACTTGAAGACACTGTAAAAGACTAGACTAAAATTTAGAAATTACGATGGCATTTTAACCAAATTACGTGAAATTGAAAGTTTTCAATATATCGCCAAGCGCCATCTAATATCATCGTGTTGCCATCTTCCATCCAGAACCATGTCTTGATATGTGACATTTCTTTTGCAGCTAGGCCAAAGTCGTAGAGCCACCATAAATTTCGTGCACTTGTACCCCCAATCTGACCCGATTGACAGAATTTATATTAGAGTATCTTATTGCTTTCTCGCAACGTTCAACGAATTTGAATTTTTCAATAAAAACTTTGTGAACGTCACTGCAAGGCATCGGCAACGTATATGTGCTATATTGTAAATTTCCACCCAAACTTGAAATTCATTTTTGTCAACTATTTCACTTGTATATTAGACACGCGTACCATTTGTTAGGGCTGGCGTTTTTCACATTCATTTTGAATTCGAAGCCGGATAAGGTCAAAACGAAAGACAATTTTTAAACAAATTGAAACATACATGTGACATTTCTGAGAATACGTACACAAAAATCTAGCAATTTTCCATTCCATCGCTACAAGAATCTTGATATTAAGTGACGAGAAAACCATTGGGCATCCTCTAAGTTTGTTGCAACCACTTCTATACAGTTAAATAAAAAGCAAGATATTTAAGTGAGTTACTTATGCAGTTTTAGAAACAAAACTTAAAAACTACAACACTAAAATGATTCCCACTGCAGTTAGTAATTTTTAAAAATTCACTTCACTAATAAATGCAAATTTAATCCTAGTATTGACGTCGACGCCCTATAAATGGTGCTTCTTAATAAAGCCATATTTTCTCGAAATTTCTTTTTCAAATTCTATAAAAATTTCGCTTTTGGCATAATACAATGCGAAGCAAAATGAGCAGCTTTAGAGCTCCAAAGTCGATATTTGATTTACATAAAGCAGCAGTCAGCTGTGATCAACCGACGTCAACATACGGAATTCTGTTAAAAAATCTTCCAATAAAAGGGATAAATTTAAAGGAAATGAATACAACAAAGCCGCGCATGCACACAGACAACCACTAATGAAGGAATTTTCATAAAAATGAAGCGACGCCAAATAAAGTGCATTTTATGTAGGTCTGCAATGTCGTTTAAGAGGGAGTATATAGAAAGGACCTCGGCGCAGGGAATCATTTAAAAGGGATGAAAAAAAAAAAAAAAAAAAAAGCACCGCGGCTTTCACCGAAATATCGCATACGATGATGGGCGCTGCCATATATAAATTCCCCTGCATTTGCATAAATACGCAAATTGAGTACGTGCGCGTAAATTCAAATTGCTGTTTTGCAAAATATGCTAATGACCCGATCGTCTATATGGCGTTAGGGAAAGTGCACTGTGAAAATGACCGTGCATTTCCCATCTATGACATCCCTCTCAAGAGGTCATACTCAAATTCATCTATGAAATAATAAATTCTTTTAATTAGCATACAGCAGGATGTAGCAACGATAGATGCAGCACGTCATGGAGGATGCTCACGTGGGATCTCTAAACACAAATGTATGCCCTTATTTTCCTTCATGAATACTTCAATTTTGTAGAACGAGTCTGAAATATGTTATTTTTGTATATAAAGAAAATACTCCTTATATAGTTAACCCCAAAATTCTATAATCCTTGTAGATGTGAATTTGCATGCTGTGTCATTTAGAGCAAATGAAATACATTTACTTAAAAATACAATGTTGGTATACAGACTTATCTTAACATTTAAGAACCTGTAGAAATGCTTGAAAATGTGTGACATGAGGGCAGTGCCCTTAGCAAAAGCAGCCTTTACAAATAAAAGTTCGGAAAGCCAAGTGAAACGACTTGAAACTTGATATACCCAGGAGATACAAAAGAGTTGAAGAAACAAATGGTTCAGGGGTTCCTTATAAGCATATTGCGAGAAATTCCATCTGATACCTGGAAGGATATGAAAGTGAACATAAGCCCCGCAGTTTGAATTTTTATGACGACTTCAAATGGTCAAAAGGAATTTATTCAAACCATATTTGGCCACTCTTTTCAAATGCATGGGATATACTACGATAAGGATAGGAGCAGAAAGACGATGTTCTGATAGGGAACAAGAAAATGATCCGTGGCAGAAGCAATTCATAAATTTCAATCCATGTCACTGCTGCTTTATTTGTAGTCCAAGAGGAGGACAAAAGAAGAAGAAAAAAAGAGAATAGGAAGGGTCATATAAGAAGGAGTCAAATAATATATCTGCCGAGCGTCCAAAAACCTGATTTATTTCAAACGCCATGAGTTTGAGGGCCGAAATAAAATGGACTCCAGATACTGTTTTTGCATTATTCCATTACAATAGGAGAAAATAAGAAAAAAAAAGTAAATCCCAGAAGAGCTGTAGTGGTCACAGATCATTATCTGTTTCTGATACAAGATCCTCCAAACAAGAAACAAATCCACGAGTGCATCCTCCACAATCTATGTCCATCCAATGATGGTCTGCACCATCTGACAGCTACCAATGGCATCTCTGACAAAACAACCACACAGAATGCCAATTATAATGTCACACAAGATGACTTAGCTAGGAAACAATACGGTTGCGTTTTCTATATTGAATTGCAAATGTAATGAAAAAACATGAAGACCTTCTATACAAAATAAACTCAACGATTCAAAAAGGGGTTGGTACAGAATTTTAATAAGTTACTAAAAAAAATTGCAGAAAATATTAAATTTGTATTATTTTCCTGAAGCAAATAATATTGAATTGGCAAATGAATTCAGATTGAGTCAAATAAAGCATCTAGTGGGTTACTTATTTTATTTCCAAAACTCTTCGACGAGTATTCCATCACATTTCCTTGCTTACAAATAAAGTTAACCGTAACTATAGGCTAGACTACAATAATGAGCGTACATCAATATTTCATTAAGAATCCCAAGCACTGATGCTGGTTTTCAGTATGGTGGCAAAGGTGTCTGATTCCCAGTCAATTTAGAGTGTACACCCGCCAATTCTCATGGAGCCATTTCCAATATATCTGGGCCCCAAATGTTAAATTAAGTCAGCCATTTCAGTGGCCATCAAAAGAGTGGACGCTGGCAAAATGACAAACCAATAGCCTGGAACCAAACGAATATATATTGCGTGATTAACGTCAGTCGTCATCCTTCACAAATCATAGCACAATAAAAGTTAGAAAACGATACGTCCTTTTTCAATTTCTAGTAAAATACTTCATTCGATGGTAATTTTATGATAAAAAATGAAATCGTCCACCTTCTGTTCCACGAGTTAATATTAATCATTTATAAGAGACACTACAAATTTTTTATTCAGAGGTACTATTTTCTTTTTGTGCATAAAAATCTCAAATCAAATTTGGGAAGAGTGCTAACAATATGAAACTTATTTGTTAACAAATTTTAAAGTTCCATATGTTTTTGTTTCAATGGTTAAACAAACCATCGAATTCGCCATGAAAATTGTACAATACTTAACCCAGATTTCATTTCGAGAATCTTACAGCATCGGTATTCCAACTGCGCCACCAAACGTAAAAAAAAGATAAACGATCTGCTAAAAGGGGAGCAAACTTCAAAATAATCATTATTAATACAATACAAAAATGGCAACGTTGGACACAAGATGGCGTCTAGGGAGCAACTTTGCAAAAGAGAATGTATGCAGGGTTTTATTTCAGAATTCTTGTTACATCTGCAGTCAACACTACTATACATGGATTGTTCGGTTCTGTAACGAGGGCCATGGGGCTACAAAATCTTGGATGTTGAAAACAATAAGAGAGGAAAAAGTCCCAAATGCAGTCCAGTAATGACTGCTTGGATATTTGCGGAGCAAAAGTTTCCAAAGCCAAGCAAGTTGTAAAAATCCGAGTTACTTTCACCCAAATCGATGAAACCCGCTTAGAAAAAGGGGTGGGAAAAAGATAACGTAGAAGAAAAGGTTTGGCATGGGAAAAGCAAGATCTCTGTACAGCACGTCTGCGACTTAAAAAAGATGGAGAGAAATAAAGGGAGTGCGAGGATAAGGAGAAGAGTTCAATTCTTATGCAACAGTCGTTCTCCAGGGTCCTCCCAAGTAGTCATATCACTCCCAAAGCACAAATATACCATTATGCATGCCGCCATCTTGGCTCGTGCCAAACCAATGAAATGGCTTTCGGACACACTGGTGCGTTTGTATGTTGCTGCGCTTTTACTTCATTTAAAGTTGGGAAGTTAAAGATAATACCCTTCGGGGAGCAGTTGCCATCCACCAACCAGTCAGTGGTCATGGAGCACGATTGAGCTGATAAATCAATGGATAATACAAAAAAAACCCTAGCCTGAATGATCACTGTCGGGTTACTATTGATTTTTTTTAAAATTGCAACGGGCTTTATTTCTTTCTCTCTCTCTCTTAACATAAAAATTAATGGGGTCTCCGTTTATTACAAAATACATGTAAAAAGAAGACACGGGCAATTGAGAGATAAAGAAGATATAGAACGGATATCCTACTTCCAAGAAGAAACCAAAAATTAATGACTAACAATTGGCAATGAGATGAGAAAAATCTTTACAAGACTTGCACCCCCAACATCCCATGAACAGGGTCGATGATAGTTAAATTGCAATCTGATCATTCTGTCAATGGACAACTATCATTCAACAGGGTCTTCAGACGTGGTTAAGTGGCTAAGAGGCTCTTGGGAAGATTTGTAGCCGTTTGCGAAAGAAATCCACATAATAGTCTGACCAACCCATGCAACAAAGTTCTTGAGTCATGCTGGTACTATACTAACCAATGCCTCGATTATAATTTAGTACGTGACTATATATCTGTTTAACAGATTATCTGCATTTCCATAAATATGATCTGCAAGACAATGATGGGTATCGAGAATTAAAATGAACTTACCTCTGTCCTGCCTTTCATTTGGCACAACCCAAAATGGGCTTCATTGGCTGGCCACTCTAGTCTCTGCAATACAAAACAAAAAAAAGTGTTAGAACAAATCTTTGATTTCTCACAAATCCATACAGAGGGTCAGTAAGATGACCAGTTGCACCATTCACCAGTTACATGCCTTTTAATAACATGAAATAATCACTGATAACTGAAGATAAGCAATTCAAATTCTAACATGATAGACGGGAACATAGTTTAGGCATCAACCAAATTGATACATCTATTGTAAACATATTCAAAATGAAATACGATGCCCCCTATTTTTGGCATGAATGTTACACCATGTTTAGGAGCATTAGGGCCATGGGGTACCCTTATTGGATTCAAAATGGCCATCGCGTTGTCCACGGCAACGCTACAGTAGAAACAGATGCCATTTTCGCCATCCTTCCATTAACTCGATAATGCAATTACTTTTACACTCATCCAGTCGATGGCACGCTTAATCTCATTACTGTCTTAACGACAATTAAACAAGATCAAAATAATGCGTTTCGCATTTTACACGGGAATTAAGCTCGCCCAACTGGACGAAACTCGAGGGCCCAAAATCCGTGTCATTTTTAAGCTATTTATAAACTACCGAATTTTTCCATTTAATGTTCATTAGCGAAAAATTCAATTTGCAAGATTTCTTGGAAAACGACAAGTCCCACACTCCACAGTCCAATGATTGGTCGGTGGTTGGGAAAATGGAGGCAAAAGTGCGCCGTTGATAAGCGGACTCACTAATGACGTTAGCAAATGCATTATCAACTTAATTATGCCTTAAAATAACGACTGCGAATGACGTCACCTCTTTGGGCACACATCGATGGAGTCGTTTAGGTTAGTATGGCGATCTCTCATCGAGCCCTAAAAGAGGCAGTTGACGAGAGTGCCACCACCGTGTGGCATCTCAAATGAAAAATAATTGGACGAGAGTGTAAGGAACACAGCCTCAACCGCAAACATACGTCATCTATGCTAATGATACGTGGCAGCGTTATGCAAATAACATTTGCAGACAAAACTCCACCAACAATGGCTCCAATAAGTACACAAGGGAGTAGTGCTTGGAAGGGCGCTATTTGCATACTCTTCTGCCAAGATGTACCAATTCGAAACCATAAGGAAACATGACCGGGAGGCCATTAGTGCTTTTATTACGTGTACGTGTGCCAGGACAAAGGGACTCTCATAATACAACCAATGAACTTAATTGAAATGTCAATACGGGCAATAATTCCAATTTTGTTTAATTTGACAAGTAACTCTATATTCTCTACAATTGAGTTCCACTGTATAGCTGACACACACTAAAAGATAGAGAATGAATTACACAAGTAACACACAACGTTGGATTTTGGTTGGCAACAGCTACATTAGAGTTGCAAATGATGTAAAACCTTTTAATGTACAA
>JAQGBW010000182.1:0-55828 GCA_034698625.1 Julus scanicus | reverse complement strand
CAACAAAAATCAGCAAAAATGAGCGGACTCGGAGGAGATCTCTATACTATGGGGTGTCGTGAGGGGGGTGACACCATAAGTTACCGCACCGGGTGACACCAACCCTAGTGCCGCCACTGCATCTGTTTAAGTTGTAGATAAAATTTGGACTTCTAATTATCGTTGTTTTGGAAAATTAAACTTTGTAGAACAAACCAATGTCGTCATAAGTAATAAATGGTATGTATTAATAATGTAGTAAAATGTTTTAAGAAGAACGACATAAGTCTTTTCAAATTTATTTATTTCGCCTAGCTGGAGTTTTTCACAGAAAACACGAAAAAATTGCTATAGCATAAATTACATAGACATTGTAGTTTATACTATATAGGTTTTTGTCATGTACCGTAATTCTCGAATTACAAGTAGTGACATCTTTGAACATAAATCAAAACCAAAGCAAAATAACATGAATTGAATTTATGACATTACTACGAATATATTATGATATTTGTATTATTGTCCTTTATTTAACGACTAGTTAAAATGCCTTTACTTGCTGATCACTCACTCGTACACGATTTTTGACATTGTTTAAAAATAATGATATGACATGTGTTCATTCTGTTCGATAAAGATCTTATATTATAGTAACCATTCATTATACATCATAATAGTATCTTGTTTTCATTAAACTTAATTCGGCATTTTTAATTGAATATAAATCTATTTAAAAATTTGTTGAATAAGAAGAATTTAATTATTTATTTCTAAATTTATGCTAAGACATTTTTTTATAAATTATTTACGAAAAATGGAGATCTAAATTTAATTACATTTGTAGTTGGAATTGGATTGGTATTAATCGCCAGTTAAATGCATGTAAAACCAACATGCAGTCTTATAGAAAAGTGAAAAAACAATTTTGTTTGTTCTTGAATAGTCCACCAGAGGTCTCAAAGAATAATACTGTAGTTGACAACCTTGAGTTGTTGTTGTTTTTTATGTTAGTTTTTATTATTATTATTAGACATCGAAAATTTGTCGTTCAGTCATGAATTTGAACTCAAAAACACAAGTTTAGGCTTGTTGTCGTGTGTTTGAGTTTAAGGTCGTTGCCACCAGTTGTTTAGTATGTCGACCCCAATTGTCAAAAATCAAGAACCAACGAAAATCTACTGAAGAGGTGGTGTCTCTTTTGGCCGCAGATAGTGATTGGTCCATCATTAAATGTAGTTGTTGGTAGGATTTTAGAGTTTGCAAATCACCACTAGAATTTATGGTGACTAGTTTTTATGAGCGAATAAAAAATAGACCTTTGTTAAACTTTCTCTCGATAGCCCACTATAGAGTGTGACCCGAAATGCAAATGCCCAAAGCTTATTTGAAAACATTGGGTATCCATGCAGTTGCTTTGTTATTGAGTTTCATGTTGCATAGAAAACAACACAGATGGCACTGGATATGCACAGATCGAACACGCTCAAAAAGCTGCAATCAATTTCAGTCTTTTATTGCAACAAAATAACAGTGAAAATCACTACTAACAGCGTTTCTGGAACACTCGTTTCCTGAGGCAAGATGCTCACAATGTATAATCCGTTTCAGTGAAGGGCTTTGGCTGGTCGTTCATCGTTTGCGTGAAAACTTCTTCGATGATTGCGCGCAGTTTTGCGGACAATTAGGTTTTCCATCGTGGACGGCTTCATTAGTTTTTTCCCTAAATCTAATTTTTTATTCGGACAATCTGTCCTCCCATCGCTGTCCACTGTCGCTAACTTTTCAGATTCTGCCTTCCTTCCATCCCCATCCCTGTACCTTTGCGTAGAGGAGGGGATTTTACCCTTACTATCATTTGAACAACATGAACGACGGCCTATCCGCTAGATATCCAGGAATCTTTCAATATATAATTTGATAGATAGATGATCAATGGTTATTGCCCTAGGGCTTTCCATCATTGGCTAAAGATTGGTGGACATGATGAGAAATTTCCTCCACACTTTTGCCAAAACGAGCCTTTGGCATTTTGGAGAAACTTGTTTCTGATGCAGTATGCACATGTAGATGTTCATTTTCTCCTAAACATTGAATACTGTTGCATTTCAGCAGGACGGAGGCTAAATTTAAAGAAATATTAAGTGTAATATATTATTTATTTGTATATACAAGATAAAAATATCAATTATACTCACAAGTAAATTAAATCGGAAATGCTTAAATTGCCATCTTAAAGTGATTAAAATTTTAAAAAATGCCTAAAGGGTTCCCAAGAAATTCTAATTAAAGTGTTGAGTTCCCTTTAGGTTACAAGTTTGAAGACTGCTGATTGATGGAAATGCACTGCATCAGAGATACTGTATACATTTTGAACACACAGCGCTGTTGCTTGTCAAATAACTGACATAGTAGTTTATTTAGCCTTCATTGCTTAATTTGCATAAATAGGCAAGAGCGACAGAGCTATTAATCTAAAAAGCAGTACGTTTATTGATTACTCAGATTGGATGCGCACAAATTGGATTGCAAACAAATCACAACGAATTAAAGATACATGTTTATCATTTTCCCTATCACACTGCATGCTATTTTTCATAACAAATTAATGTTATGAACAAACAATTGTGTCGTTCATTTATTTAAGAAATTTTAATAAATCCACTCTCAAATCTACTTATTGCTCTAATTTTAATGCATGCAATTAATCGAACACGCTCCATGGATTTTTGTCAATTATTATTAAAGTGTTTACATGTTATGTGTTGAGATGTCTAGAAACAATGATTATGAAAAAGATATTGGACATGGAAGTTATATTTTAGGAACATTCAAACAATAGCTATAAATAAGGTTAGAGTACTATATTTATGTTTTAATATATCGAATTTTGAATGTTATGTCAACGTGCCTTCCAACTTTAATGATGCAACAGATCACCTGAGTCAGTCTGTTCAAGAATAAGCAGTGTTGATTATAACTAGTTTCAAAGATTAACCCGAATTTGTTACAAAGTTTTTACTTTCTACCATGTTAATTTTTGGAATTCATATCACCCATTTGACGTCATTCAGCTTCATCAAATTTGTAGAAACAAGGATGTCAAAATCCTTATTATCGTATAATTCAGGTTCGTTTACCTCTATGTTCGCAAATAAATTTTGCGTTGCGGATAAACGTTTTGAAAATAAAATGACGCAATTAAGGACTTTGAGTCGGTTAATTTGGTTTGTCAGAACATATGGAAGAGTTTGTATAGGAAGCGGAATATCTATTTTAGATTTGAGTTTTAGTATGGTAACGTTTATAGATAGAATCCAGGATGTGCAAACTTTTAGAGAATGCAACCAAAGAGCTGTTGATACTGTATGACAGGAGTATGTTGAAACTCACTTGAAACCCGTCAGCAATCAATAATTTAACTATCCATGGGGTAATTTGATATCTTTGTGCGTTTTCCAGAAGGTTAATGTATAAATTTAACCTTTTATGTTAACACTTTATATAATTGTCCATGTAAATTAAGTTACTCCGCCATAAAAAATCAGAGTTGCGTCGAAGGGTGGACTGCATCCATAAAGCTCTGGCTAGTATTTTGGACTTTGAGGAGGTCTTGGGGTGTCCGTGCAACCGGATACATAATAAACATGCCTGGTGCTCGTGTTGGTTTGGATTTATAGGGAAATAAAATGTGAGATTGGTAGATGATGCAAACACGGTTCTGCTTCGGTTTAGACACAAGTTTCAGATTAATTGATATCAAAAGCTTGAACATTGTTGTTGTCGAGATTAACTTGGCAGTTGCGCAGTTTTCTGCAATTCGGATTTGTAAGGGGATGCAACACATCGGCATCATTGGAAATAGATGAAAGCAATTTGCTAATGGTTTCGACAGATTCATTCCATAACTTACGCCCGAGCAGCTACTTAAGGGCTTTTACCATTTGTATGCATTAAAGCTACTGGAAATTTACATATTGTGCATGCTGCAGATTTTTATTAATTTTGAAATCGGTCCAACTCTATATATATGCGTAAGCATGGCGAAACAAAACCCACCAGTTTTTTAAATAATATTAGCCTAAAGAATGAAATGTATGCGTGTGCACGGATGCGGCAAAGTAATAAAACGATGCTAAAGTTTATTATCTGAATATAACAGTTAATTTGGGACCCGCATTGACGATATAGGAAGATGCATGGGGAATGTTTTTAGAAACAATCGTATAAAAAGTCTTCTTTAAATATTAAAAAAATTTAATTCGGTGAAATACGCTTAGATTATTCGGTGGTTTTGTCAACCGTTGTGGATTTTTCGTCGTTTGAGCGGAATTAATATGTACACAATATAATTATGTGGCGTAAAATCTAACCGTAAATTTTCAGTAACTTGAATGTTATTATATTTTCGGTTTGGGCTTTAGTGAATGAAACCTACATGTTTATACTTTTACATGTTTATGGCTTTTGTGTAATACCACATAAAGATATAACTCGTCTGTTTTAATAACGTAGGGTGAAACGATATGGTAATTTCAATCGTAAATATATTTTAGAAAAAGGATGAAATACCGAATGAGTTTTTTGAAAATTTGAATTATTGATAATTGATTTTGTCGTAAATAATTCATGAAAATACTTGTATGTCTAATCTCATGTGGATAAGCTCAGGGGCCATTCAAAAAAGACGTCCTCAAGAGGGGGTAGGGGGAGAAGGGGTCTGCTGGCATGTGGACACCATGTGGACAGGGGGGTGGGGTGGGGGAAAGCCACTAATGTTGGTATTTTTCTGTTGTTGAATTTTCAGTTAATTGAGTTTTAAAGGTCAGTGAAAGAAGAAATAGACACCAGTGTCCCTAATCTCAAATGTAATTAAATTTTAAAACCTCGGGAAAGTAAGGAATTATGCTTAACTTTGTGTTAAACACCAGTTTTATGCTGGACTTTCCCTTCGAGGTCAGGACATTTTCGATAATCAGAAAAATCTGAAAAAAAATGTCGTGGAATAGGAAGTGAGGAAGGTGCTTGAAAATGTATAGGATGGGGCGTTGTATGTTCCAGCAAATTTTCGGTACACCCTACTTTTCAAAACAATTAAGGACGTCTATGATGGTAAAGGAAGGGGGGAAGGGAGGGATGGGTTAGAATGGACAGGGTAGGGGAGGAATGACCCCTAACGTAGACTGAAGCTGCATTGACCAACACTCGTGATGTTCAACGACAACTTATGTAATTTAAAAATAAAATAAAAACAATGGTAAATCACACTCGTTTAGGGGTACAAAAAGTCGCATTTAAAGTAAATGCAACGACACGGTAAACTTATCTCGCTCAGATGGCGCAATTGTGTAATTTGTTAAGTAGCAATTACAACGTCCATCAGGTTTATGACTCCCTTATTTTAACCGCCATAAAAAGCAGAAATCTTATATTCCTCGGACAAACAAATCATAAATTTCCCTTTTAGCGTGCTTGTATATATATCATAAAAATGTGTCGCATTAGGAAATTCATCAAAAATGTCCCAGTCGCAGAAACGATAAGCCGCTAGGTCATAGGTTACTAATGGGAGCTTATCTTCAATTATCAGGTGAGCGAAAAGCATCACGACTAAACGCGTTCTCGTCATCTTTAGCCATCACAAACGGAAGATAAAATGCGAAAAATGCGAAAATAATCTTAAAAGCTTTAATTGTCCAACAATTACCACTGGGCAGTATCTAAGCAATAGCACGTGGTGTGCATTTGTGTGGCCTTAAGCTTACCGGAGGCTTTTAGTCGTTTTAAATGTAAAAGACTGGTAAACAAGAGCAAATCATTTTCATTAAAAATCGTTGGTGGTCAACCATAAAGTGAAATCTCTATTCGGAAAGCTAATTCCAAGACCTTAAGTCGAAGAACAATTTATTGGCTCCAATTAATGACCTTTGTAAACATTGGAACCACCGGTTTTCAATGTTTCGAGAGTGCTAAATGAGATCTGGAGTGATATATAGTTGAAGTACAAATCTTATCAAGATGTGACCTGGATCTGCAATTCTGTAAAAATGACATCGAGAGATTTCATGGTATTAGATGATACGTAAATCAAATTCGGTGCCTGGTTTTTTTTTGTTTTTTTTTCTTCATGGTAACAGGATGGAAACAACAATTAAAAATAATTGCTTGTAATGTAAAGTTTTTTTTATTCGTGGTTTTCCAACTTTCGGTTTTTTGTTTTTTTTCTAGTTGTAAAAAAAGATATTTACGTGAAATCTTCGTTTTTCGTAGGAAAGATAAAAATATAGAAAAACGTATCTCTTAGTTTTGCAAAATGTACGATTTTGTGTTTGGTACATTATGATTTTATTGTTTTGTCGAAAAATTTGACGAGGAATGTTTGTGAAAACTACAAACAAAACTTGTTTTGGTAATATTGTGACTTTACATTTTGTTTTGTTTAATTCTGAAGGAATTAAATATACGAAATATAGAATGTACGATGTACTATATAGTCGCGAATCCATATTGCAGTAACGGGCCATTTAAAATAGGCGTCCTCAAGATTGGGGGGGAGGGGTGTCTGCTGGCATGTGGACAGGGGGAGGGGAGGGCGAATTCCATTATGGACATCAACAATGATTTGGATGTTCTGCTTAATTGAGTTTTAAAGGTCAGTAAAAGGAGAAATGGACACCATAGGAAATGTGTCCCCAGACCCAAATGTACTTGAATTTTTAAAACCTCGGGAAAGTCGAGAATTATGCCGAAGTTTTTGTTAAACACCACTTTTTTCCTTCGAGGTCAGGAAATTTCCGTTAATCAGAAAATTTATAGGATGGGCCTTTGTATGTTCCAACAAATTTTCAGGACACGTACCCTACTTTTCACCAAAAATAAGGACGTCAATGAGGGGGAGGTAGGGGTTCAGGGCTAAAATGGACACCATGTGGACAGGGGGCGGGGTGCTGGGGGTAGATACAAATTTTTGAAGGTATTTTGGGGACGTCATTTTTCAATGGCCCCTAACTCTTGAATACATGCTTATAAAATCATGAAAATGTTATACGCAAATAAATCAAATGATAAAATTATCACGCCCATACATCCCATCCACAAGATTAATGCATTAAATAATGAAAAGCAGGAAGCCTTAATTGAGATCTTGGTCATCCACATCATATTTCCTAAGAAACTGAAAATAATATGCCAAAGTCATTATCAGCGATGCGTACCGTGTTACAAATCGTTATCGTAAACATAGGAAATTGCAAATAATGAAAGGGGATAAAAAAACGTTTGCATTTTACCAGTATTTTTCATTATAAAATGGTTGTCAATATGGAGGACCCTCCTCGTTTCCAGCTATCGTTAGGTGGGCTGCTAATGTGTTCGCTAAATTGGTAAACAAATATAAAAAGAGGATTTATGACTGTCCCAGGTGTATTGTTTTCCTCTCGTTTACACGTGCTTTATTGTTGCGGGTAAACGTAGGTAACCTGTAACAAGTTGACACACCTCGCATTATATATACCATATAAAATTATAACCATGGCAGCCGTCAGCCATCATCCCTATATTTCCAATTCTTGGATTTCTAGGAAATTTCTGTAGGAAATGCTTTTTTTCTGGAACATGTGTTGGGTTTCAGGTGAGGGATACAGGGGTGTCATTAAAGTAGCGCTGGTGATTACATGCATCTTCCTATGCGTCACTTGCGCCATTTAGAAATGGGTTGGGTTTTGGTTTCCTGACCGATTCTCCTAACTCGGTAATCCTGCTGGTGCAAACCATTTTCCCGCTCTGTTTCCGAAACCCATTTCCGTTTTAAAAGTGAAAATTAACAGCTGGGGAGGGTCACACAGGTTAACGATAACCCTGTTATGGCTTGCTAACCCATCCACCTTACCCCTTACCCCCTCCCCCAAAGCTGTTGTTTTTGTTATTGGTAAGGGGGTGGAGTAAAAATCCTCGGTATGGATTCTAAGAAACCATGAACTGGTATCTGGTGCCCGTGGCATTGCACCTTGAAACACAATACCCTTTTTTTGTTGAGAAAAACACGTGGTTGATAATTATACCACCAATCGTTGAGCAAGTATAGCACGTGCACTGTTTTTGTTGTGAGCAGTACCTGTCCAGGTGGGGCCAGGTGACCCCTTGCTCCTCGTCCTAACCTAACCCTATCATCATATTAATGTGCTTTTTGTTGGGAGCATCTTTTTCCAAGAATTTACAGCAATCTGATGCCCTCGTCGATAAATGGAAATGTAGCATCAATTAGAGTGTCAGGAGTGCTTCTGAAGGGCAGCTCTAATCTGAAATGGAGCGTGTACTTGAACTCATCACTCAAAACAACCATGCAACCATGCAGTATGTTTGTGAAGTTGCAGGTGTAAGTGCAATAATCCTTTGAAAAACGAATTCCATGGACATGTGCATTCCTGTTTTGAGGCAGTTTAAGAGGGATACTATTAGTGAATTCATTGTATTTTAAATACAGAGTTTAGTAAAAGTTTGAAGATTCGGATTTCAGAAATCTGGTTTATTTCTTGATTGTGTGCCATTTGAAGATATTCTATATCTCTGGATGTCAAGACTTGTCATAGCAACTGCCATTTGAAATCAGTCGATAAATATAAGTTTTGTCAACCATTAGTAAGTTCTGTCAATCTCCAGATTATGTAACAAAAAATTAAGTCGATTCAGGTGGTGTCTCGTATCATTCTTGAACGTCATCAAGGGTGTTTTTGACTGATGCAAGTTACAGTCACTTGCCCAGCTTTAAAAACACCCACTGGCTAAAAGTCATTATTATTCCTTCATAAATACATAATTGATATATTTATGAGTTTGGAAAAATCTACATTTTCATTCAAATTTCTCGACCTATAGTCTATTTGTATTTGGGCATAGGGGAACAGGGATTTTACATATAAACGACCTATAGGACCTCTGTATAGTATTTAGGGGGAAAGCCATCAACTAGGGGTGCATAAAAGCTATACGCATATATTATTTTTCGGCGAATACCGAGCCCATGTGTTATGCACGTTATGCATCCATGTACTTCCTGTTACAGATTGCCACCATTCAGCACGAAAGTAACACGTTATAATCTTTTCAATCTATCGGATTAAAATATATGGAGGTGAACGAAAATGTTCCCCCCAATTCAAAAGCAATCAATGGAAAACCGATGACATCCCACATTCACCGTGGTTATGGGGGACCAGAAGTAGAGTAGAGTATATTGATTTTTGCCATGTATTCATCAGTGGAGGTCCGGTATATGGACACATTAAACCCCGATGTGTCGATAAATGAATTGATAATCCCTCAACAATTTCATCAATTATTCCTCTTCCCCTTTGCACCCCCTGGGCTTTTGGCTCTTCAAAACTGACTCCTTTATTGTGTTTTATCCATGCATTATCTTCGTCATAAGCGCAATATGTTGCCTATTGACTACCGGCTATATTTGTTTGTCTATATCTCGCCGCTATATGTCACTTATAAGCTCGTTTATAAGTTGAACCCCCCACAGATTTTTTCCCCCCTTTCCTTAATATTTCCCTGAAGCCCATTTCGATGAAATTCTTCTATCGATTCCATTATCTCATTATTATCCCCTAATTTTATTTGTCGCTGAATTCTGGACACCGTCGTGCATACTTTGTGTCAGGTTGTACTTATATTTGCAAAACGACAGGTATGGGATTTCCCATCCGTAGGGTGTCACCCGCCTATTCAACGAAAAAAGTTATTAATTATTTAAGTCCAGGACTCTAGTAGTTTCTGAGAGATTCGCGAGATGTGGTATTTTGTGATGTGCATTGTGTGTAGGACAAGCGTTGTTAAATTTGAATCAATATGAAGTTGTTTGCAAATTGCTCGAAAATGTGCTGTGAAGTGTTGTTCAGTTTTGGATTCTGGTGATGTGTTAATTTGCAGAGTGGAATTTTGAATGTAAATTTAAAAAAATATGCTCTTTTGAAAAATAGGCATTCGTTAGAGCTTAAAATTAGATCTCCAAATTTAAAGATTTGTTGCTATAGGAAAATCTATTTACCCCGCTTCGAGGCTGTTTATTTTGAACAAAAGTGGTGACTAACCACTCGAATATCCAGGAGCAGAAGAGGATACAGGACTTAGTCATTATCAAGACTGCAAGATTGCACATTTTTTATACCAATACAGAAATAATAAATTCAATGAGCCCTTGAAACTGGCAGGCGAAAGGTTAGTTCATAAGAATAGCTCACATTTTTAACATTGGCACGAGTTGGTAATTTTTTTTATGTTATTGTATACGAGTTACTCTACAGGGTGGCCACAAAAAAGGGGTACCTTTTTCAAAAGTTACGAATTTATGAAAAAAGGCTCCTCCTATTTTGTGGCCACCCTGTATGTTCGTAGAGTAAATACTACATGTATTTGCTGAATTTTTTTCATTGGACACATGTAAGCAAGACTGGGATTATGAATTTTGCAAAATTTGTTTTTTATTTTTATTATAAGCAGAAAATACATCAGTGATGTTTTTTCCATTATTTATCGCCGATTCCGCTATATCACATTGTTCCGTTCTACTCAAATTGTATTTAATCGTTAATCAATATAACTATGAAGGATTTATTTGAACACGTGCACTTAAAGCACAACTTCTCACTTTCATTAGCGCAATTAGAAATAGAAGAAATTGTCCAATTTTGAGTACTTTACGAGCGAGGGCACTCCAAAATTTATCTCCATGTTTTGGAATCATGCCAAAAGACTATATACTGATCTGTACAGAAAATTAATTGCGACATACAAAGACCAAATCCGGAAAAGTCAATTAACCGAGGACAATAAAACCCCAATGGGCCATTAACTTCCATTATCTTGAATTTTTGAAAAGTTTGGTCACATTGCTAATTAATTGAACCTTAATGTAATGAAAGTGAAGTTGCTGTAAGCATTGACTAGTTTCAACTGGTGAGAGAATAGATGGATTAAATGGTGTTATTCTCATATAGAGAGGCTTGGATTTAATTTTACAAATGTATTTTTTTTTTTTAAATTTCCAGTCTTGAAAGATGATGATGGAAAGCTCCCCCTGTATTTCCTCTTCCCCAACACTTGTAGTGGTGCAGTGAAGTCCAACCACCTTCATGTTATTAACATGTACATTGAAATTGTGGTGCATTTAAGATGCGCAAAATCGGCAATTAAACGCATAAATGTGAACCTTCCCTGCGGCAGTTGTCAGGTCAAACGCACCCTGTTTAAAAGAACCTACCCTGGGCCCTAAAACGACCGCCCATTTCGCTGTGTTTTCTTCCGCGTGTATATTTATCCCACCAGGGGGTCAGCGAACACCCCACTTTTTGAGCACTTTTTAAACCTTGGATTTAGGCAAATCCTAATTCAGCAGTTGTGTGACTAAACTTGTATCCTTGAACCGAGCCTTGGGGCCACACGTATTAAGTGCACTCATATTTTCGACTATTATTATTACCCCTATCCCATTTCCCCTATTCTCTCTTAGTCATCTTTCGTGCCTAAAAACACCAGTTTTCCTAACCAGGCAACGATTGGCTGCACAACCACCTATGAACGTGCCAAATATACACTGCACTGTATAGTAATGTATTTTTTTTAGATCAACGTTGCTTTGGGTGCTCTGAGTAACCAATACCAATCACTGCGCATGCGCATTGTAGCCAGGCTAACATTAGAGGTCGTTGTCTCCCTCCATCTCGAGTGAGAACCCACTTTATGTCAATATTGTTATCGTGATGACAGGAGCCCAATGTGTACCATTGTTTTTAGCCCTGTCTCTTGACCTTTGACCGTGGCGTCGCCGATTGTTAACTGTTGACACCACTTATGCTGTTTTCGCTTAAGTTCCTGTTGTTTCACGATGCTGTCTGGGATCAAATTGGTGCAATCTCGGTCCACTAAGTCCAGGTCGTCACTGTTCTGTAGCGGCAACAGGTTGGCTATTGCAGCCAGACAGTTGTTTGCTCGGTTTCTGTTTTGATCTTGCATGGCCAGCCGAAGTTGATAAGACAATGAGTAATTTGTCAAAAAATAAGTAAATACGAATTGGTACCGAGGAGGAGATTAAGATAGGGTGGTACCACTATCAGGCTCTAAGATGACTTTAGGATGCTGTGGAAGCCATTTTTCAAAGATGGCAGCCGAGTTTTTAGGGGCCAATCAAAAAGACGTCCTCAAGTGGGAGTAGGGGAAGCCATTGTGGACGTCCACTAATGATGGAATATTTCAGTTTTTGGTTTTTCTGTTTAATTGAGTTTTAAAGGTCAGTGAAAGGGGAAAAGGGACACCAGAAGAAATGTGTCCCCAGTCCCAAATGAACTTTAATATTTAGAACTTCTGGAAAGTCTGGTATTTTGCTAAAATTTGTGATAAACACCAATTTTATGCAGGAATTTCCCTTCCTGGTTAGGAAATGTCCGTTAATCAGAAAAATTTGGAACAAATGTCGTGGAATTGGCAGTGTGACGGGGTAACAGGTGATAGGTCATACAAATAAAGGTCATTAAATCATACATGCAAATGTGTTTACATGCGTTAGGTTAGGTTTTGTATGACCATTTGCACGTATGATCATTTGCATGTATGACCTTTTGTGTATGACATATGGCTTATGACATGTTGTATATGAGGTGTTGTGTATGACCTGTGAATGTATGGCCTTTACATATGTATGACCTATCACATGTAACCGTGTGACGGGTGTTTAAAAATTCACAGGATGAGCCTTTGAATGTTTCAATAAATTTTCTGGACACCCTGCTTTTCAAAAATGATGGGGGTCTTATGATGGAGGAGGGGGAAGTAAGAAATGTGGGCTAAAATGGACACAGTGTGGACATGGAGTAGGAGGGGGGAGGGTCAATTTTGGAAGAAATTTCGAAGACTTCCTTTTTGAATGGCATCTTACCACACTAAAAGTCGCGATTTAGTAAAAGTGGCTATGATGTAATAAGCTAACTGCTTTTCTTTATAGAATGGCCACTGTCGCGATGTAGAGGCTAAAAGCTGACTTGCTTAAAATTCCAATGAGAGAATCAGCCTTTTAGATTTTTGATTCGGTTGTTAAACCAATTTGTGACAGTGGCTGTTGGTGCTTACACACCAGCACTTAAAACTTAACAGGAATGTCAAGTTGAGGTAATTCAACAGATCATAAAATTAGAAAATGTAAAAATCTTTAAATGAAAATCTTGAATTGGATATTAGGATTATCACCCTTCGCATTCAAACCACCATCAGGGTTAAATCAGGGAAGGGATGTTCGTTGCTTTTGTTGTTGTTTTTTTAGTTTTCGTATCCAAGGCCCATTTTTCGATTCGTCTCGGCCTAGGAGCATTAATCTGTTCGGTGCCTCGAAGGTTGTTTAACTTTTTTTTTTGTTTTGATTTCAATTTCTCGTTATATTCGAGGAATCGCCAAAATCTCACTCGTCCCCAGACCTTCTTTGTTTCTAATGGTTGGTCCCCTCCTCACTTGTTCCCGTCTTCGGTTGCTGGCCGCCGGCTAAGTGCACCCATGTTGTACGCGCACGTGCCTTGGCCATTGGCGCCAGGTCGTCCTCGCTGCAGACAGTAGATAACAGAGGGCACTGGACACGAAATGCACGCAGGGGGCTGAGGTGTCGTAAAACGGGGGATGTTCTACGACGAAAATAAGACACGAGGGGCGCTGCAGACAGCTCCAGGACATAATTTGCATGGTGCGCCCCATCATGCAGTTAAGTTTGAGACCATGTAAATTATGCAATTCCTCGTCTGGTCTGAAAAAACTTTTTTAAAAAGCCAACAAAATAGTTCTGGAATTCATGGATTGTAAACAACCAGTATTCAATGATGAATGCAGTCATCTAGATTCCGCCATCTTGAATTGCAAGGCTTGTAGAGAACGGTCCAACCTTGCAAAGAATTAAGTTATAACCCAAGTAGAAATAGAGAAATACAATGACGTCAAATTGTCGTCATTTTTTGGTCATTTATTTTCGAAAAACACGTCTTACCTTGAAAATGACGTCATTTTTTGGTCATTTCACAGACCAAAAAATGACCAACTCGAAAAATGACCAAAAAATTACGTCATTTTACTAACCAAATAATGACGAACTAAAATGACCGAATATTGACCAATAAATGACCAACAAAATGGTGTACTTTTTATTAAAGGATATTATGGTGGAGGGAATGATCAGGGCCCTATAGCTTTGAAAAATGCCTAGAGCCAGCCATAAAGGGGCGCTAGCTTGCATTTAAGCTTAATTGGTCAGGGCCCCAAAAATTACGTCTAAATAACGAACTTTGCTACCTGGGAACTGTTGATTTTGTATCATTTTTTAACTTTTTTATTCTGAATTTACCCTTTAATCAAACAGAAGTTTACGTTACTGAAATTTCATGGCTAAATTATTTAAGATTTTCAAAGCATTTGGCATTTTGTTACTTTTAACAAGTTACTTAACCATCACGAGCATTTTTTAAGAAGCAAGATGCATAAACTTCTTGTGCATAAGCTATTTAAGATTTTTCTAAACAATTGCTAGTCTTAACAAATTACTCCCACCATCATGAACACTTTTTAAACTTCTTGTGTATAAACCACGATATTTAGGGTTTTTAACCTTAAAAAACTATATCAATATCAATGTTGCACATAGACCGAGATTATGTAAGTAAATTTTTTGTTCGCAAGTAAACGCCATTGACTTGAATTATGCGGAGCAAGAATAGGTTAAAAACTCTTCCGCCATTTTGTTTGTTGTAACTTGTATACATTGGGGTTTATAAATCCTTGGTTGACATGGTGAGCGTATGCGCACAAAAACACGTGTTTTTCGAACAGGTTTCATCGCACTCGTCTCACACTTGACTGCGCTTAAGTACACAGATTATAGTATGTTAACCCTTTCCCATTTGTGCTAAAATATAAGAGTTAAAAAGGCAAGCCCTTTCCTTACTTCATACTGTTTGTCCCATTGTATAACGGCATTTTTGTGAACCAATGGCAATGGACGAAAACTGCATGTATAGGTGTGGAGCAGGCTTGAAAACGTGTTTTGTGAACGCATGGGGTTCATATTTTTGCAAAGTCATAATTTTCTTGTTCCTTTTAGGCTTATGTTCCCATGCATAGTTTTTAGTC
Organism: Julus scanicus; assembly: GCA_034698625.1. NCBI lineage: Eukaryota > Metazoa > Arthropoda > Diplopoda > Julida > Julidae > Julus > Julus scanicus. The sequence goes on along the minus strand of JAQGBW010000182.1, from coordinate 40,693 downwards.
ACGGGTTTTAAATTTCCACTTTTCCTCATGCTGTCTGACGATGATGCTTCAAATGCACGGTCTTCCTTTGAAATCGTACTTCAGGCAAATCCGTCCCATCACCCTCAGCGAAATTTGCATAAAAATGTGAGATGATCGGCTTTTAAAACTGCGTAATGCGGACACTTAATTTTTCACCGGATTATGTCTCTATTGCGTGTAATACCCAGGTCGAAACAAGGTGTGACGAATTTTTGCATCACATTGACAGACCTCTAGATGAGTGTTTTATTATGAGTTTCATGAACGAAATTATCTTAAGTTATAATTTTCGTTTTCTGGAATTTTACATTTAACTGTCAGTTTAGCAATTCATACAAACCCAATCGTTTACATTTTGTAATTCTTCCGCGTGTATACTTGTATAATTTAGGAAAATTACAGTTCCCCGAATGAAGAGCTATTCAATATGAGCTAATATAACATTCTAGTTATAAACAATTCTATTACAATATTAAATATTGTGGTAATTTTTCCCAGTTTTAAGAAGTATGTTGCGTGTATAAGTGCTATAACCATCATTGTCATATATATGAATCATTCTGTGCGTGATTACCATCCTGCAAATGGCAGTTTTATATATAAATACCGAATTTTCTGATATACTATAATACCAGGCAGCTATAGGTATAATCATCACTGGTACTTAAGCTTTTTTTGAGATGAGCATGTTATATTAATGCAATGTTTGCGTCAATTTGGGGTTATACGTTTTGTTAAGTTGTCGATGTTTAACGTATTAACTTGATGAAGTTTGTTGTTTAATTTTTTTTGTCACTCTGAATCTCATGAGTGAATCGCGTGTACAGTATATAAATCTTTTCTAATGAAATGATTGATACTCGGAAATATAAATAGGCATGAGTCATCTCCATTTAGTTGGGGTGTCGTGACCCCTTGCTCTCGATTTTGAAGAATCCATCAGCTCATAAAGCAGCGTTGCTTGACCCGTTCATGAGTTACCTATATGAGTTGCACGGTGTTCTGCAGAGGGAAATGTTTTTCGTTATCATCTACCAAATTTCAGTAATTTTCTCGGAAAAGATTAACAAAAAAATTTCCGCGCATTTTTTTCAAATGAATGTTTTTGTTGTGAATCCATGCTTGAAAATCTTAAGACTTGAAATTCGGATCTGGGAATCTGGGACCAGGTGCCATGTTAAAAAGAAATTTATCTTGACGAATATATTGCGAGCTATATTTTTACTCAGTTTTTATAAAAACTCTTGAAGGCAAGTTTTCGAGATAATACTACCCATAAATGAAGATAAATGTTATGTCTCAGCTTACATTGTCATGATTCCATATCCAGAGGACAACCATTTGGAATGATGGACGTATACATGAGTAAAACTTAACCAAACATTGATGAATGTGGAAGATGGAGGGTTTTACCCTTCATCTTCCACATGCAGTGGAAGATTTATTCTGAAAATGCAAATATATCGAATGAACAAATTCATCAAGTAACAAAAAATTAGAATATTGTTAAGTTTCAATCTATCAGTAATAAGTATCAGTCATGTTAATTTACTCAAAGTCTGAGTGAAGGTTTTGTTGTTGGTGTATTTTGAAGTGTTACACCAGTGTTTTTCAACTGGTGTGCCGCCAAGAGGCCCCATGTGTTCCTTGGAACATTTAGGAAAGGGCAAACTGGCAGACATAAATGAACTACAACATCGTTGATATGGATACCGAGGACTGTTTCAATCTTTTGAAAATTTCATTTTGTTTGGAAAAATAAATGGGGACTCGTGGCACCGTTGACCCCTATAGAGCTTCCATAACGTATACAGCCTCCCTTAAAAGAGCCCTGAACGGGTGATTACATTTGACAAATAACTAAGATAGGATTCTGCGAATGTTATTTTCAACTTTTTGCCGACATTTTTCACCGCACCTTTGAAGTTTTCCACAAAAGGAGTGAGTTCCTAGTGAGTGATGGCACTGCATGGTGTGCGATGGGATATGGGGCTATAAGATGACCCCGCTTGGTATTATGCTATTTCCCGTATACTGACCATCTCATTGTGAGAACTAATAATAAATTCAGATTCAAAAGTTGCCAGCAAAGGATTGGGTCGAAGAAAGGTCCCATTGTAGATTCCCCGTTGGACATCCAACACCGTGCAGAAGCTAGTTGGCGTGATGAGAGGACCCAGGACGATTTGTCTTTGCCGAACACAATGTGGGCCTAACGAGTTGTCATCAATAAGGGAACTCCCCCCTCGTCCTCCTTCTTTTTGACCAACTGGACACACGTGCACCTTAGCAATGGGCTTAACCCTTTGAGGTCTCCGTATTTATCATTGCCGCGTTTTGAAATAAATCTGCGTGAATTATGTTGATCCTGTTATAAATTCGCGGGGCTCATCATGTGTTCGTTGCTGACTCCTGCGAGATAATCTAGCTCATTGAAAACGCATTTGGGATTGGCCAAGGGGGCCTTTGCTGCCCCCATCTCACTACCCCTTTCTGGCCCGTGCTCTCATTCACAGTCTGTGAAAGTGTTTAGGCATGCAAACCCCGAAATATTCGAGCATGTGTCTTCCTGACAGAAGTGGCTTAAAACCAGAGATAGAAATCGGTAATGTAATGCTAAAAAACAGGCATTTTTTTGAACTTATAGGCTTTTCGTTGATTTCATTCTCGGTCTAAGCCGATAAGCAAAGAAGTCCGACAGGCCGAGGTATGGAATTAATCTTCGGGGTGTGGAGGTGCTGATCTACCATTCGAATACGTGAAATATGGATAGAAAAACGTTTTGTGTAACAAGGGTCTGCATGGTACGAAATGCTGTTATGAAATTGGGAGACAAAAAAATTGGTAAAGTTTCATTGGTTTTTGAATTTTTAAAAGCACGGTTTGGAAGTCCTGAGTCTTGGGGGCCAGTATTCACAACAGGCACAACTAAACCAGAAATAGGTGAAAATGGTCCGCATATTATGAAAATAAACTCCACTCAAGGCCCTTAATTTATGTAGTTACATTTGGAAAGGAGGGGAGGAGAGGGTCCAGAATCTTGGGGTGGACAAATTTCATTTTAACTAAGAAAAATCGCACTTATAACGCAGAAAAAGTGCATTTCTAAAACAGAAAAAACAAATCTTTTACTGTAAAAAAAATGAATGTATTCCTAAGAAAAATCTGACTTTAAATACAAAAATTGCATTTCTAGAGCATAAAAATCCCACTCACAATACAAAAAAATTGCATCGCACTTTTAATACAAAAGTGCAATTTGACCTTTTATATTTTTCCGATTCGGTTTGAAATTTTGCAAAATTTTTGGATTTTTAGGGGGGATCCTTCCCCATATATACGGACTTGTCTGCACTCAATTCACATTTTGGCATCACTACTTCAACAAATGAATACTGTATGTGATTCTGACCTTTGCCAAATATCCTGAAGAGAATCTTAAATATAACAAGCACAAGTCCAAACAATTTTAAATAATATACGAGCATTGCAATCAGGTTTCTTTGTTTTATTAAATCTTTAGTGGAGGAAAAGGTACTAATTGTTCGCATCAATATAACAATACTGTGGTAAAGACATTAAGAGGAAAAATGATTTTGATATATATATATATTGTGTACGAATTATCATAAATTGAACTGGATTTGACGAATGTCCTTTCATCCATGGCAGTTTGAAGTAAACTGTTTCTGGCATGATTATATGACAAATTGATGCAGCTGATTTCCATTTTTTCTGCTAAAGCCGTCACGCATTGACTCTACAATCATCCAAGATTACTCTTACATGTAGCCGTAATTGCGAATTAATGCTTAATGAGTTTTTCTGGGGTTTTTACTCCGCCTCTCGATGGCATGTTCTTCAAATGACCGATTGACTTCCATTAGATGATCCACTTTATTTCTCCTAAATCGCTCTCGTTTCAGAAACATCGTAGGAGGACCTGTCCGCTATCGAAAATTAATAAGGTTATTAGAGAGGGACTGTATGTAGAAGCACACACAAATAATCGTTTTAAGGGTGCAATAGGGTGGTGAGAAGAAGAGGATGTTAGTTAATGGTGCAGAAGAGATAGTTGGGAATGCCAACATGCATTTTCCGATTTTACCCGTTCAAAATACTGTAGTTTGTTCATGAGCAATTGCACCCAGCAACAATGACATTATGGTGCAGTCCATCCTATATGTTATTAAGAAACCAAATCTGTTTCAGAAAAAGCTGGGATGTTAGGATGTTCTTACAAATGAGTCTGTGCCTTTTTTTTCTTCCTCAACACAGGCCATGCATGCTTTGTGAATAAGCATACTGGAGAACAGCTAAAAATACATGAAAGTAGCACAAAATGCATGTATAAAGTCATTAGGGGCCATTCAAAAATAACATCCCTGAAATTCTTTCAAAAATTGACTCTCCAATCCCCTAACCACACGGTGTCCATTTCATCCCAGACCTCCCCCACCTCCTCCTCATAGACATCTTTAATTTTTTTTAAGTAGAATGTCCAGCAAATTTGTGAGAACATGCAAAGTTCCATCCTATAAATTTCCAAGCACCAGTCTCGCTACCAAATCCACGATATTTTTCAGATTTTTCTGATTAACGGAAATTTACTGACCTCGAAGGGAAATCTTTCCCTGACCTATAAAACTCAATTAAACAGAAAAACCAAACTACTCCACACGGTGTCCACAAGCCAGTAGACCCCCAACCCCCTCTTGAGGACGTCCTTCTTGAATGGTCCTTTAGGCCCAAAACGAATTTGAGTTGCAAACATGACTTAATGCGTTATTTTCAAATACAATTATATTGGTCATTTATTTATAATACATGTAACATGTTCACAGAAACATACTAGTTGTGTGCATATAGGATACTCAGATTATAAGTATATACATAGGTAATGTTAAAATTAGTGTATATGGGATTATACCCCAGCAACAGTACAACAGTGCAATTAAAGCCAATACAGATATAGTTTACCACCGCGGGTAATATGTTTTTAAAAAATAACATGTGTTAGTTCAAATAAAGTTTTGTGTACTTTAATGGCAACACCATACACTCGTCTCTTTAGTCCAATTAAGTCTGAAATTATGAATTTTTCAGCATTAGCTGTAGACCTCGGTACTTTTATTTCGGAAATTATGCAGGAAATATTAGCAGAAGTGGCATTCAACTGTTTGCATTATGCCCTCGCTCATTTATTATACGCTCTTTTTATTCAAAATGAATTTTCATTTGCATCAGCCATTTAAATTAGGAAGATAGATATCTAGAACTTTATCATCTGCAATATAAGCAGACTTCTCCATTGTTTGTGATTTTTTTTAGTTCTTCAGCGAAAATGCGATGCAGGCAGAACAAATCTGTCTTCAGCCTACTAAAGCCCATTAGTTGAAATGACACACTGCGCTCCATTTCACTGATGTAATAATTATCATGAAGGCATTAGTTGTAATGCACACAAGATATCCACTCTATGGACAAAACGAGGAAATGGACTGACATTAGGCCACTCGTTATTCATTTCCCAATTGTTCAACACGAATTTTGCCGGTAACACTTTGTTTGCATAAACTTCATAAGTACTAATGAAAGTACTTCAAAGCCTTGTGAGAAACTAGTTTTCCTTATTTTTGTATGTTTGGATTAATGAGACGCTATTAACGTAAATTTTTTATTTGAAATGCTTGTGGAGAATTACAAAAAAGTCGTCCAGATGTCTTTCATTAAAGTAGTTTAGTGTTTTTTTGTAGTAACATAAAACGAAGCCATTCCCAGTGGGCTAACTTGAGTGATACTGTAATCAAATAATTTTTACTAGCTAATGTTTATACTATTTACTCTATAATTAAAGACAGTGCTGGATTATAAGTTAATTTTTAATTTAATTTTTGCAGCAAAATGATTAACTTTGTTTTTTCTTGCTTAAAAATGGTCATCTTATAGAACTGCTTTACCTGTAATCTTAACTATCTTAAAGTTAATGTTGACTAATTATGTTAAGCAAGTATTTTACATTAATGTAGTAAATATGTATTTTAATAACTGATTCAGTATGCTGTGTTGGCCACTAGATGGCGTACAGGGACGCACTGGTCCAGGTTAGGGTCTTCCTTGTATGGGGTCTTCATGCTTATGGGCCTTATAAGGAAGGACTCTTTTACACCTAAAAAAATGGGATTCGCGTATGATATGAAAGTAACAGTAGTCCAGTGTATTCCTTGTTTAACACTTTAAATGATTGAGATGGTGACAGATGCTTTATGACAAGTAAAGAACTGACATAAGCCAATCGCCTTTTTCAATACAGTACATTGGTATATTTCTACATACTTTTATTTATATGATTTGCTGCAATGGATTAACTGTCACTGATTAAGACAAAATTGCGATGATGGCTGATATGTTTAGACTTCTGACCTACTATGATGGAAGCCAGGGATTTCCTGCGAGTTATGTTTTATAAGTATCCGGTTATATAAATAGATTGACTGAAATTGATTGCAAAAAAAAACGGGGCAAAGGATAACTTGGCAATTACAAAATGTGGGGAAACCCCGTTGAGGCAAAAATTGGAAAAACTCAATTTGACATAAATTGAAGTCTCGGTGGTCAGAGGTGTCCACTCGGACGTATTTTTAACGGGGTTACTAATGGCCCAAAATGATGGAGGTGACACGTTTCATCGCCATACTCCCCCAATTTTTAATGGTGCACGAATTATTAATTTACCGCAAATAATCGCCATCACCTAAGTGCGATTAATATTCACAACGTGGTGACACTTGTAACCTCTTCGCTAGAGGGAATTCTGTCCTAAGTGCCCGTCGGAGGGCAGCACCGTGCGTGACCTGTTATAACCAATTAACATGCGCCCGTCACTTTTTTACATGGTTTTTTTTTTATTTACGGCTGCTAAACATTGCAGATTGTATATTCAGTTTCCATGGTGTAAGGTCAACTCTTCCATTGAAATGTTAAGCAAAAGTTAGCACTTGCAAAGGGTGAAAAGTAGTTTCACCAAATCCGCTAGAGGCAGCACCATCGTCAGAAAAGAAACTGAGATGATAAATGTATTTTCAAAAATATTTACCTAAATTACCAATTACACAAGTCATGATACAATGCACACAAAAATGTATGTTGAAAAGGCCTGTGGATTCTTTACTATGTAACGTACGTTGGAAAAATATTTAAATAAATTCCAGCTGATGTTAGTTATCTTTTTTCTTGAGATATTTATAGATGGCGGGAATTATGGCGTACATTAGCTGGTGGCGCCCTCTTCAATTCCACACTTCTTAATTTCCGTTTGTTTTGGTCATTAGAGTGTGCATCCTGTTTTCCCAACAGTTTTCCACAAAGAATTGGAGAATTCCAGGGCAATTTCTCTCATTTTGCAAGTTGGAATAGATTCAAAATGCCACATTGAATAAAAATGGCGACCATGGTTTGGCTAACGCATTAACGGATTGCCCGCAGTGATAAGGGATGTCGATTTGCGATTTGTAAGAGGACAAATAGCCCCGGTAATCACCGGGTTGCCTTCTGTATAAAAGGACTCAATTTGCAAAAGCTCAGAAGCAGATTTTCTGACAAATGTTAAATGAATATTGCCTTTTGCACAAATGGGAAGCCATCAACGGCAGAAGAAACAAGGCACATTGTGTAACGACGACCGGGTCCGAGCCTTGTTTTTTTTGATAAATATGCGATGAAGAACATTATATCTCCTAGGGTGTTATATCGAAACGAGGGGCTAATGGTAGCCATTTATCCAAAAAGCAGAAAATGGTGCTCGCCCATTAGTAGCGATTGAAACCCCCATCCGGAGTTTGTGTCATGGTTTTTTAAGTTAAAAACTTGAGATGGATTTGGAAACTTTCTGGATTTTGTTCTCTTAGCGGGGTTGCAAATTGCATTGTTTGTAAATACATGAGGTTTGGTATATTTTTTTTTCCAAATATGTAATCAGTTCAACATGATATAGTCATTTCTTTCATCAAGGCTTCATATACCTACACATGAAGTTTCTAGCAATTTGTTAATTGTTGCAACTGCTGTTTCATATATGCATTGTATATCAACTATATTATGCCAAAATGAGAGATTAATAAGCAATTCATATTTAATTCTTAAAAACAAAAGAGTGTAGAATAGATAAAATAAAGATAAAAATAGCAAATTTAGCAAGACCCAATGTCAAAATACTGCTGCGCTACAAATGGGTCACGTGATAGTGGATTTCTTTATTTTATAAATGTAGAATGGTGACTGGGTTTTTGTCACACACAAAAAAATAAAATGCAGAGTAATTCGCATTTAACTAGCTGCGCACCTCGTTAAATTTATTTGTATGATTCATGTTTTCATTTGTGCGGTCTGCCTGCACTTTACAACCAAACAAGCCTATGACCTAAATGAGACGATTTCGGCAGTCGTTTGAAAGCCTCTCCAAAACGTGAGTCACGGAGGCATTTCCGGTAATATTATTAGCATAACAATCATCTTAAGACTGTTGAACTTGAGTCTTGTAGGGAAAGATACACGTTAACCTTCTCATAGCATAAACACGTGTTTACTCACAAAGCCACGATTGGAATGAAATTCGTAGTGTCGACATGTACTATAGTACATGTTTCCAATAAGACAAAACAATTGCTATCTAGATTCAACCCTTAGGGACCATTTAAAAAGGACGTCCTCAAGAGGGGGGAGGGGTCTGCTGACTTTCAGGACATGGGGAGGAGGGAAGCCATTATGGACGTCCACTAATGATGGCATTTTTCAGTTTTTGGATTTTCTGTTTAACTCAATGTCAGTGAAAGGGATAGTGGACACCAGAAGAAATGTGTCCCCAGTCTCAAATCTATACCTGAGTTTTTAAAACTTCGGGAAAGTCGGGAATTATGCCTATAAATAAACTACGTTTAATGTATATAATTCATGTAAATTTTTGGTGTCAACTTTTGCTGTCATTACATTATTCTTTGATAAACGTGAATAACTTGCATCGATCATAAAGTCATGCTAATTTTTTTATTAAATTCACTAAAAAATAATAAAAAATTACATTAAGGTGGAAAATTTGCAAAAACACTCACAGTCAAACAAAACAAAAAAAAGATTAAATAAAAATAAAAATTGTTTAAAATAACTTAATAAATCAGTAAGGGGCTTAAAATAGTAGATTTTTTTTTAAATTAAAATATTATTTGAATTTTTGGACTCACAACTTGCCTGTCTCATGCTGCCACCTGCTGGCAGCGTGTGCAAAATAACGGATATTAACAAACTTGTATACTAATTTTTTAAAATAATCTACCATTTCAAAGTGAAAAACGACAAGCGGATGCCCTTGCTGATCCATCAAGCCACCCCAAACAATTCTCACCCCCACCCAAACCTCCCTCATTCAACTGTGAGTATCTTCGCAAACCCGACCCATTGAAAAGAAAAGGATAGGGTTGTGATCCCTCTTAGTTAAACATTAAACCTAGTTTAATAATTGCAGAATGCCTCTTCAAATATTTCCAATAAAAATCTTTTAAAAAGATGTAAAAAATTCCTAAATCCTGAGACATAGCCTATGTATATTGTTTTATTTTACACCCAATTTCGGTTAATGGGGACAGCCGTTTATTTTGGGTGAAGAGCGAAAACATAGGGTCTGCAGAATCCGTTGTAGAAGGGCATCTCTTTCACTTTGTGAATTGTTTTTGAATGTCCTAAATCCGTTGTCCGTTCCACTACCACGTCTTTGGAACCTGTGACCTTTTAGGGGATAACCCCTCGCATCTGCCGCGATCTGCATGTTAATCCTCTATGAGCATGGGCCGAATCGGTTCCCACGCATCGGGATTCAATTTGCTCCCAAAATGCTTATGGATGAAGGGAAATCAGCATTATTTTTGTGCACCCCCTCGGGTCTCCTCCCCCTCTTGCCACCGTGTTGCCGATCGCCAAGATGTCATTTTGGGAGCTTGTATCCAAGGGCCTATAGGTATCCCCGCAGGTACCATCTGTTAGCCGAAGGGGCCCTTATCGTCCTCTGCCATGTAACGGTCGCCTTTCGAAGGGGTACACACAGGTTACTATACGCAGGTGCAGGGGGTTTTGGGTCCGCAATATCGACTAGCCGCCTTTTGTCGGGACCTGCCATGCAAGGACCTATAGGGGGCTGTTGCCAGGGGATTGAGGTTACAATTATGCCCCTGTGTTACCTTCGGGGTCTGACTATTGTCAACAAGGGCTTTAGACAGTACACCGGGTCCCGGCACCCTCATTATGTTTGGCCCCAATCGGCGGCGATCGCACATTATAATTGGTCGGTTTTATGGCGCAGGGGTACGAAACCCACCACGGGCTATGAGTCAAGGTGAAGCTGGGGGATACGAAACGTTGAGTCAAGCTTCGATTTGCGATGGGGCACTTGTTGCTAACCCAAACTTGAGACGCTTTTCGGGGTTTTGTTCCCCTCCTACTATTATCACTCATTGCCACCCACCTTCCCCCTGGCGGCCGACATTGTCGATTATGACCGGCCATGATTCACCTTCATCTCAAAATCTATTATCTTTCGACTAAAAATATACCTGGTGCTTGGGACCTGGCTTAATTTTTCACCGGCAGCACCCCACGGGGTCCGATGAAAGCTCGGCTCTGACGTGTTTTTGCGGCAGTTCGACACCCTACAAACGCAGGAAATTGAACGGTTTCTATTTAGTATAGGTACCGAATTTCGTGTCTCGACTTGTCCAGATTAGCTCGTGGGAAACATCTCTGGAAATTATACAGTTTTTGTGTGGTTCAGTTTCGGCAGGTTGTAAAAACAGGTGAAGGGGAACACTGATAAGTCTGTCTGAACATGAATATCGGTGCGACAAATTTACAAACGACATTATATTGCTCGGTGCCCCTGGCTCATGACAAAATAACGCTGTATTAAATGTCAGTTACAACTTGCAACTGTCAATTAGTACAATTGCACCTGAGCCTTAGTGTACAGGTTTTTCTTTCAACTGGATATATTCTTTACAATACATTGTAAATGCAAACTTAAAAGGACACAACCATGGTGCTGGAAATAAAATACGTACAAGATAATCTATCATTTTTCTAATAAATTCTCAAATCACAGATTAACTGTGGACATTACATATATTTATCAGACGCTACATTACATAATTGGAGCAATGCAACATGTAGTATGTAAACGTGCACCTTAATGCCTCAATCCAATTCGAAGATTGATTCAGCAATGGACAACAGGTGGCGTTATTGATTCGTTTTGCATAATATTACCGCACTGTAGTTTGTAAATGTACCTTTCTGTATGTTTATGGTGGTCTTAATTAGTTTTGGTCTGAGTCACTCGTCACCGTCTGTAAGTCCGTCGTCTGATTCTTCAACTTAACTGAACATACACAAAGGAGGCTGATTGAAATTCATCTGGCTTCCTCCGTATCGAAATTGGCAGGAAATTTAATATAAAAAAAAAACAAGGTAAACTCACGCAATTTATTTTCTTCTGATTTTCAAGCCAAAGCTTGCCTGTTTTGGATCCAGATCAGGCCTTGAAATGTTCAGCTCCTTGTCTGTTAATAATTGCCATAAAAAATAGCCTAGTTTTAAATTGACGGGAAATGTATTTTTTTATAAATTGAAAAGAGGGGGATTTAATAATCTCAAAATATGAATATCCACCACAATTGACAGGCTTAAAAAACATGGCTCCAAACTTATACAGTGACCACTTATGCAAATGAGCAAAATGCAAATTTCAAAATAGCATGTTAATCAGGCACAGTCTCACCACATAAAGTGGATTGTAACTTTTAATTTTGGTCGGATCTTAAATATGACTAGAATACCATAGGCATAATATAACATTCCAGCCGCCTAAGGCTGTTCAGCCACTTAATAAGATTGTACCCGCATGTATAATATATAAGTACAATGCAACGGTTCACCCAATGTAACTTGTCACCTGTGTTACTGTGTAGCACTGTACTTGCTACCGTCACCACGTTGTTATAAAAAAATAACACTTGACCTGAGTTCTAAAAATACCTAAAATGTCATTACTTGTTTGTGTTGTTCCTTTATTCACGTGACACGTGATCTTCTAATATGCATGGTCTATAAAGAGATTTTTGCTAATTTATTGCCCATTATCATCTTTCTAAAAGACACAAATATCTGGTTTTACTGTAATTTTGGGTTAATAGAGGCTTTTTATGACCCAGCTTTTCTTCGGTTCAGGGTTACTCGGGAGATGACCCACCCTGATAACCTCGCCCATCTCGTTTTACCCCACGCTTGCAACATAGGAAACAATTTGCATTAATTTGGGATGTCAAGGGTGACCACATGCGGGGAAAGTTTTTCGCCAGTTGTGGGTGGGGGTGGGAGGAACACGATTGACCCCTTCCCACCCCCGCTCATGCTCTACATACAATACTTGCTATTGGAGGGTTCTTGGACAATTAGGCAAGTGCGGCTCAACTTGAAGGTTTGCGAGGGGCAAACTTTCCGGTTTTGGAAAAATGTGGTGGCGCTGGTGACGCTTGCGGTGACCCCTGGAAAAATAGGCGGGACGCGTGTCGGCCACGTGCTAAGACGTGCGCTTATAGGAGCAATGGCCTGGCGAGCTTCTGAAGAAAACGGGAGGGGTAACAAGAAAGATGGGGATAAGAAAGAGAGGGTCACCACCCAATGCGAGAGGGTCAAGAAATAGACAGCCCAAATGCGTGCAACATGTGGCTCCACCGTGCTGCGAATCTTAGATTACTTCCCCCCCCCTCCTTCCCCTTCTTTCTTAACCCCTCTTAGCATGGCCTCGTTGCCCGCTTCTTTTATGCCAGTTTCGAGTTTATATTATGAACGATTGTTGTAGAAATTGAGGGTATTAAATTACCAGAAATGTTCAAAAGGAGCCTCAAGATGAGGTTCGAGTCAAAGAGAGTCTAAACTTTTTTTTTAAAGTACAAAAAAATGTCCCCAGCTTAGGGCGTCCTCGCATCATCTGTTATAAACTGAATTTACGAGTTTAATCAAATTGAGATTAGAAAATAAAAAAACTGTTCTTGGGTATTTTTTTCTACTTTAACTTCATCAAACTTAGATTTGTTGAGTCTTCCATGGATGGGAGAGATGTTTTTCGTGTTACTTTTATGTGTTTTTCGTTAATTATATCAGCATGATACAATGGCTTGGGGCTTGGAAAAGCACAGATAGTAATTTTGAAAGGTTTTTAGTGTATCAAGTGCGTGCGATGTCCAATTCCATTAAACTTAGATTGCTTTAATCGCCCAGAATGAGCAGTAAATTTCATAATAATGTTTGATTTGTTGTAATAACTTTCAGATTTTGCAATTGCATATACTTTTGGATTGATTCAGTTAAATAAATATTTATTCTTCGGCATTGTCACCTGATGGTGCATTATTAATAGGGCATGTTTAAAACTTAATTAAGAGAAAGTGGGATAGTAAAACTTCGAAAGTTTTGTTTTGTACACTGAAAAGCGATCTTGTTTTCGAAAATACAGTTTCGTTTTTTGTTGTCTGGTATATACCTTTGGCGCCATCAAAACTAATCGTCGTCAAAGTCTAGTTTTTTAACCTCAAATTAACCGGTTCGTGAAAATCATTTCATCTAAATCTACAATTTGGTATCCCTTTCATGTACGATCACGATCACGTGAACATGAAAATAATTGGAAAAAGCTACAAATGGCCAACACCTGTAAGGGCCTAGTGTTCTGTTGAAAGTGTTTGCGTAGATGGGCGTTTATAGAATCTTGAAAACAGACATTAACCTAATGTCCCAAATTTCCAATTTGATCTTTGTAGGATCTTGAAAGGAAAGGAAACTAGGCTGATCCAATCAAATTTGTTGTTTGGATAAGAATTTGTAAAAAATCAAAACAGCCATTACTTGCAATGGGACATTTGGTATTGGACTATTTATCACGATGTTATGGTACACTTACTTGGCCTTTAGCACAGCACATTGTATTGCAGATCCTATTTATACCGTATTATTTGTAAAGTCCTCTCAAATTTCCATTGCACATGGCATGTAAGACTTTCAGAATTGGTGAAATTTGTATTTTGTGTTTAGATTAGCCTTCTTGCGTTGAAACAGGCTGATGCTGCGTTTGACACGAAACAGATGTGCCATTAATCTGACACGTGATGGATCATAGGCTTTAATTTCTTCGACAAATAACATTTTAAAAATAAAATAAATAAAAAATCTGTGCTTGACTATATAGCAAACAGATAAACACTCAATGGCTACTTTGGCAAAACATGAAATTATTTTTATTTTATTTTTTTTAGATAAAATACTTCTTATGAGTATAAGAAAAAAATAACACTTTTCAATAATCAGAATATATAGCATGGCTCATTGCTTTTCCAACAAATCTACAATCAAGTTTGCGCTATCGGGCCATTCAAAAAATTAAGTCCTCAAAGGTGGGGAAGGGGGTCTGCTGGCATGTGGACGTCCACTAATGATGGTATTTTTGTTTTTAGAATTTCTGTTTAATTGAGCTTTAAAGGTCAGTGAAATGGGAAATGGACACCAGAAGAATTGTGTCCCCAGTCCAAAATGTGATTTAATTTTGAAAACCTCGAGAAAGTCGGAAATTATGCTTAACTTAAATTTGTGTTAAACACCAATTTCATTCTGGAATTTCCCTTTGAGGTCAGGAAATTTTCGTTAATCACAAAAATCTGGAAAAATGTCGTAGAATTAGCAGCGAGATGGGTGATTTAAAATTTACAGGATGGGCCTTTTTTAATTTATAGGTATGTTCAAACAAATTTTCTGGACACCCTACGTTTCAAAGAAATTAATGTCGTTTATGAGGAAGGGGGGAGGGGGTCTGTGCTAAAATGGTCGTCCCCATGTGGACAGGGGGTAGGGGGAGTAAATTCGAAGAAATTTCGGGACGTCTTTTTTTAATGGCCCCGATTGTTGCCCATTGTCCACCCACGATGACATTAGTTATCAGAATATATGTACATTTAAAATGCATTTTTTTCTTGATAAACATATGCAATCCAAAGATAGTGAGATGCTCCGAAGCATGCTTAAATGTATGTTTATTAGTTGATTATGGTTTTGCAAGTCTGCACTCGTAGTATCATATCCCTCTATCTTCCCCTTCCCCCAATTGCCGCTAAAACCAGATTGCCTACACATCTTTTTTATTCGAAATGGTTGTGAATCCCGCTTTTTTATTTTTTTTTTGTCTAAAAAGTAGAGCCATGCCAGACTTCTTTATATGTCCAGTAATAACGAGTTGATTTATGAGCCAGTGTTTAGCTAAATTTAAACCCGAGTCGCCCTCGCATTTGTTGTTTAGCTCTGCTTAAGTTTCCTCGGGTCTTGGGGAAGTGTTTTGCATTTTGCGCCCCGGGCCCAAAAACCTTGTTTTTTACTTATTCCTTCTCCCAGAAGTCAGGTTTTATCCCAACAGGACTCCTCTTTCATCACCAACATAGGTCTTGCACACCGAGGTTAATGCCACGTTAGCTTGAAAAGTAATGCACTCGGTAAAATATGATACACTTTTAAGATAAATTTACAAATAACGATGTACTAGATGTTTTTTTTTTTTTTTTTTTTTTTTTTTTTTTTGCTTTGTAATCTTTTTGGTTTACGATGTTTTGCAATGCTCCATCCTATAGGAATGTTTGATTTTTCCCTAAACTCATGTCCACTTTGTTTGCATTCTGCATTTAATTTAGAATTTCCTAAATTTTGAAAGTTTAAAAATCAAACGAAACTTGCCTTTTCTATTGAAGGTGAAACTGATATGTTGTAAGAGTATGTTGCATTTCAACACATGTTATTTACTATTAAAGTATTTGTTACCTCAAGTTTTTGGCCTTTAATCGTTACGTGTAATTTTATTGCTTAATACACACTACAGGAAACACTAAACAGAAACAGGGTTTTGTAAATATGTTTGTGATATGTGGATGCTCACCAGATTTCTGCAAGCAAGTTTCAGCAAATTTTTGGCCAAAAAAAAACGTTTGCATGAAACAAGTCTGTGATCCCTCAAGAGGCGGGGAAGATTAAAGGAAACATTGTTTGGTGGTCAAGGCCTGTATACCATGACGTAGAGCATATGACTCAATTTGCCCCACGTGCTTTCTAAAGCAAACGCCTGTGTTTGGCTATTGTAAACAGGACATTAATGAACAGCAAACATTTTCAAATTTTCTAAATGCGTTTTTGATGTAGTCAACTTGGACAAACCTGTTTATGGAAATATGTTCACGAAAAAACATTTCCACAAAATGGTTTGCATAAAGTGTTTCTGTTTTGTGTTTGCTCTAAAAGTGTACTAAGCATTACGTATTTACACTAGCAACTAAACTTCATAATTATATATTTACTCATTCATTGTTGAAATGACTATAATAAAGCATTCCAATTGTATTTTTAAAATCGGTATCAATAATGTTTCAGACAATTACAATATTTCAACGCAATTGTAAAGAATAAGCTCTCATTAAAGTTAAGTTTCACTAAAAGAGTAAGAACCTAACAATCTAACCATGAAAATAAAGGATTTCTACTCATCGTATCATAAGCTATAAACGAAAATGACGTATGTCTATCCAAATATTTAAAACATGGTTGAAAAAGAAACTAGCTATGACAGCGTTTCATAGTTTTCTTATGGTAAACTTTAATTAAAAGTAACACCAGGAGGGTTGTTTTCTCTCCTCAAGATGTAAAATGGATTGAAGTTGTATTATTTTTCAACATCGTCAATTAATCAAAAGTGAACATGTGTGAAAATGGCGGTTTTCCCCTGTAGAGCACATGCTTTATCTCAGCATCTATATATACAAGACGATATTTTACCTTATCCCCCTTGTGCTGGATACTATCTTACCCTGTCCATGCCTACTTACCACTTTTATCATCTCAAATGCGTCTTGGTTGGGTTGCTCATCCATGGTAATCTTATGCCACTCAACGCTCTGACAAATACGCAATAAGGAGGACCTGTTGGGATTGACGCGCCAGGTGGCGCCATTATCTCTTAATTAACCAGGGATTCTCTTCAGTTGCAGAAACAGGGGCTAAAATTGCTAGTGAACGGCACTTATCTCTTGTTTATACGTAAGAATTTTTGCAAAAATTGTGTGGCAATTTATTGTCGGTTTTTTAAATTCACACAAACTCGAGTTTTACATCAATCTTAAGAAAATCGTGTTTTTGGCCTAGGCTTAATGAGAGGGATAGAAGTTGAACTGCAGTAAATTGCTGACTAAAGTCGTTGATTAATTAGGATTAATAGCATAAAAAGCTAAGGGGGCGGACATTTTCGGAAAATTCATGTTTGAGATGAATGTGCTAGGTGCATTGCAATACAATATCGTACACCCAATATCATGGCAATAATAATAGACAAGTCAGCATATTCAACTAACACAAACACTACTTTATTTCTTCAAAAAAGTTTCATAGTGAAACATTTTTTCATTGGACCCTATAGTACCATCGAGTTTTACATTTTCAAAGAAACATGTCAAAATTCGAAATCACAGCAGAAATGTTACTGATTATGGTCAGCGTTATAGCAATTAGTAAAAGCATAGCGAGTAAACGTACACAGAAATTTGGCCCACTCTTTGATGAATATTTGGGTTGGGAAGGGGGAAATGGTACTTTAGGATAATAAGCCATAATAGCATAAAACCATAATAACCATAAAAGCACGCAAACCAAAAAAAATACTAAATGCAACAAAGGAAAAATATTTAAGAAATGGATCACACGTATAAATAAACATGATGACTTTTTCAGTAATTTTGCACAAGTCGATATATAATGCGCACGCATTTTGATGGGTATTTTATATATATGCCAAGGATTTTCATTAGTGCTAAGTAATTATTACTATCTACTGATTATTACCTTTTTTCTAATAAATTCGTGAAATTATCAGAGGATGAATTCAATAAACAGAATTTCAAACTCAGATTCAATTTAAATGCATTTTATTTTAAGTTTTATACGACGATAAATAGTGTTAGATTGTGTTTATCCCAAAATTAAATGTACTTTTAAATGACTATATGTAAAACATGTTGTATCCTATTGATGCATAACCCTTTGGCGCTCTGCTTTGATAAATGCGGTTACAATTTCCACCCAACTTATGCATTTCAACAAAAACCTTAAATTGGAATGTTCTTACATGAAGTTCATCCATCGACTTGCGCCTCTTCATCATATTTGAATATACAAAAATACAAAATGGTGCAATTTGAAGTTACATATAAAATAAAAACAGACTAGAGGGTAAACTACAAACTTGGATAAATTATAATAAAATAGATTTGCATATCATAACGAAAAATGAGATCGTTGGAAAGCCTAACCTTATTTTTTGTTCGGTACTTGACTCGTATTTCAAGACCAAACATAAACAAAAGTTAATTGAAAATAAAAACAGGAAAACTAATTAAAATAGACATACGTACATATACGAAATACCCTCGGCCACTAACATGAGATAACTGAATTTGCATAATATTTGGTGAACCCGATGCTTTACATATCGGAGCTTTTTGAGCAGGTCATATTTAGTGCTATTATGTATCAAATTAAGTTTTTTTTAATAAAGCAATGGATTTATTTAACCCCTTTTTAATCTAAGAATAAAGTTGATTAGGACCTACCCAAATTGTTGAATTTTTTAAATGTGACAAATTATTGAAAAACTCAAAAATGACAAAACGTGACGATTTTGGCTTATGAATTAATTTGCCATCATCATTTCTAATAACATGTTGTTTGCCCATCAAAATACATTGTTGGCTTCTAAATTAGACAAAATTCACCCAATTTTTTTTCTTATAAAAATAATGCACGCTAAGAAATTCGTAATATTTTTACAAAATTTGAAAGACTGCGGTAGTATCAAGTATGATTTTACTGTGAATGAATCACATCATACGAAACAAATAGTAAAAATACGAAACATTGATTATATAACAATACTGAAATGTGCAAGTGCTGAAAACGTATGTACAGTGAATAAATAATATGATAAAAATTGCAAAGATTTTGAATGACTTTTAAAAGTTTAGCATGGAGCTAACTATATGGGTCATCAATAGTGAAGTGATGCTATTATTATTATGCAATGGATTATCAAAGTTAAACTCAAACTATATGTATTACTGGCATAATTATTACTGGAAAAATCACACTTTATGTAACTTTTAACTGGTTGCACTAAACTGTTATTCGATTAGATACAATGGATTCTATTGTTTTAGTACAAACAAAAAACCTTGCAATTTCCTTGAACTGATGTGCAACCCTTACATTAAGAAAATATTATTAAAAAACCTGAAACTGCAAAAATAGTATTGCTGAACAACATTAGGATAAGTTCTCGAATAACTGTAAATATCTACTCTTATTATCCTGGCGATAACTTAATACCACTAAGTTAAAAATGGCAGTTTATCATCAAAAACTCTGTTTTTGTTGACCTTTGGCAGAAGAAATCATAAAGGCTTCAGGTTTCAGGGATAAAACATAAATATATATGACAAAGAAATACAAATGGAAGAATATGCATGGGAAAAATGATTTCTTTTTCTCAAGTATTCCGCATCAAATGTTTAAAACTAGTGCACCACTCAGTAATTGTATTAAAAAAAAAATGGAGGAATACATTTCATAGTTGATGACATAAATCGTATATTGCAATATTTTTGGTCTAATTACAGCTTTAAAACATCTTCTATCCAATGTTGCTATTGTTAATACCCACATTTTAGAATAATACAGAAGGAAGTACAGTTCTCAAATGCATGATGCTATTATTGAAATTTTGTATCGATGTGTAGGTAAATGTATAATTTATGTAATGGTGAGAATACAAACATGTTAAAAAGTTACGGATTTTTGTTTCATCTGTAAAAACGGCTGGTCAAAAACTTTCACTTGCCCTACATGTATTCTTGACTAAACTTAATAGTTAAACACAATTTTGACAACAATTTTCGAAGTGGGTATTATACTGCAAATTCATTCTGAAGATTGCATATTCAAGTCATTCTGACTGTCCATTTTTCTTATATTTACACTTCATTTCCAAAACTTTCTCACAAATTCAATTCGTTTTTTATGTACAATTGCATAATAACGCAATCACTTTTCGCTACTATAACAAACGACATTTCGTACAAAAAAATCTTTCACATAATTTTTTTTTCCATATTCAAACTTTTCAACAATCTTTTCTTTTCCATAGCAAAAACTATATAAGGTACGGTCCATCCAAATCAGTATATGTACCTTAAATAAAAACATTCTTATCCTTGACATCCATTTTAAACGGTACCTCGTTTAATTAAAGCTTGTTTTTTCGTGCCTTAACATTGTTTTAAGGGGTATTTTTTGGCAGAAGCATTTTCCTTAAACACACTCATGGTGGGTATATGGCCTATTTTTTTTTTTTTTTTTTTAAAGTTGTAGTTTATCACGGTTCATTTACATTATAATTTTCAGGCTTCATACCGCTTTTAACGTCGTTACTATACATCACAGAGCGGGACAAGAAGGCGCCTATCCTGTCTATTTTTTGGCCAAAAGTTTACATTTGCTTTTTTTCAACCCACCATCACGTGTTTTATGGAGTTGGTCTGTTTGAAAATATTTATATATATATATATATGAACTCAAAATAATAATGAAATACGTTTAAATGCCTAGCTGATGTAAATGAACTCTTGAACCCACATTGCGTTTCCCTGATTTATAGCAAACTTGCGTCGGCAAGCATTTACTAATGTTTTTTCGGTTTGCCGAGATTTGGACAACCCTGACTAAAAAAAGGTTGATTTTAGCAGGGTTTTGCTGTAAATCATGATGAACTGTATATGCATACTGTAACGGCTTATAGAAACTTAGGCAAGATTTCAAAGTCAATACACACTGGGGAGTCAAAACCAAATTATGACATCATTAGCGTCACGAAAACTTCTGACGTCACATACGATTCTTTGCTTAACACCACTGAAGCCATGAGGTTACCCAAAGTTTTAAGTGACGTCAGAAATTTACTTTCCTCGTAAATTCAGGGCAGTGAACGGATTAAAATTAGACCCTAGTGTTGAGCTTGTGTGTTGACGCAACGTAAAATTATTAATACTAAGCTGTACTGGAGATTAATTAGCATATTCATCTAGTTCGTACAAAACAAAGGCACTTGAAAAGTTTACAAGTAAAAATGTTCTAATTAATACAGTTGGTGCAACAAAATTTGGCTTTGAAATGGTCGGCATCACGTGACTGCATCATGTGTTGAACATGTATTGGAAGACACGTGATGAGATTCTACAAGTATATAACGTCCATTGCTGATAAGGGGCCATTAAAAAAGGACGTCCCAAAAATTCCTTCAAAAATTGCCCTTCCCCCTACCCCTATACACACGGTGTCCATTTTATCCCAGCCCCCACTCCCTCCCCTCCTCCATCGTAGACGTTTTAAGACACATTTCTTTTGGGGTCCCTCTCCCTTTCACTGACTTTTCAAACTTAATACCACAGGAAAACCAAAAACTGAAAAATACCATAATTAGTGGATGTTCATAATGGCTTCCACTCCCCCCTCTCCCCTTCCTGTCCACATGCCAGCAGACCCTCACACCACTCTTGAGGACGTCCTTTTTCAATGGGCCCTAAGGTAGAGGATACTAAGCACCGTTGAGCTTGATCGACGATTAAATTAAGATTAGATGAGCAACTGTTGGTTACATTTGATTTTTCAACTACTTTAGCAACTGGTCAGCTTTCATAGAAACTTGTCCGGGTGTCTATTGTTGTAACGTGGTGTTTGGGTAGGTGTAGACGATGCAGTGGCCATAGATGGCGCTTCGGAAGCACGTCGTTCTGGAGGCTCGGGCTGCGAGACTGCCCAAATAGACGATAGAACTTCACTGGCACTTAATGATCTTTGGCGGCGTCTTGAGCCTATACTTGAGCGTAGAAAGGCGAAAAAACCCGTTTGTGCGGGGTTACCCGTCGGTATTGGCAGTGTCTCTTCTGGGACTTCATTTACCATCTCATCCTGTAAAAATGAAAAAAAAATATTTTAGACTTAAAATCTGAACATAAATCTAAAAAAAAGAAAATTGAAAGTTAAGGTGAATTGTTCGTGAGTGAAATTATTTTTAGCTAAAATGTTAAGATCATTGCAGGTACAATGCCCTGTTCTTTACGTAACGCGATTTTGGAAGTATTTAAATGCTAAAATTCAATAATGATATCTGAGTACTAATTGGAGGTATCATGTTTTTTACTTGAGATGGACACGGAAGAGCACAGTCTAGACTTTTTGCATTTTAAGGTGATGGACATCAAGATGCCTTTTATCAATAAACGATTTTCCTCTCTTTTTTTACGAGTGTCAATCAGACGCACACTCAGATGGAAAATGGATAGCGAGGACAAACAGATCCATGGAGGGATAGGTGGCCCATGCACGATTTTTGCGCCCCCTTTGACCGATACGAGAACTGGTCTGCTGACACGTGTTGCAAAGATTTGTGCCCTAAACGACTAGACAGCATTGTGCCATTGTCTGCGAATCCACATTGGTTCAGTCCCAGTTGCTTGTACAAGGGAGCAGTGAATCTCGACATTTTCGCCAAATAAACATCTTTTCGTCAATTTTTCACTTTGGATAATATCGGGTGCATACTGGCACCCACATGTCCCCCCACCGCAAGCACATGTTTGCAGCCGATGTGATATGGGGCCCTCGGGCTGCTAATGCTGTAAAGCAAGATTAAACATTTTTAAAAGGTACAGAGGGTGGACAAAATAATGGATTCACTTGTTGAAGATACACATTTCTTTACTTATGGTCCTGTTTATGTGGAGCTGGACCTCACCTTCTTGCCTTCTATGCAGCCAACATTCTTATATTGGGCTAAAGTGCAAGTTTTTGAACAGTCTCTAGATGAAGAACATCTAAGGTCGTTATATAAACATTGTAGAAGGTTTAGAAGAGAATCTGTTCCTCAACTCTAACATTGGAAGTAGTGAATCT
Organism: Julus scanicus; assembly: GCA_034698625.1. Classification (NCBI taxonomy): domain Eukaryota; kingdom Metazoa; phylum Arthropoda; class Diplopoda; order Julida; family Julidae; genus Julus; species Julus scanicus. The sequence continues at coordinate 17,551 of JAQGBW010000182.1, read as the reverse complement.
GTTCCTAATTCTAACATTGGAAGTAGTGAATCTGTTCCTAACTCCAGCATTGGAGAAGTGAATCTGTTCCTATAACTCCAACATTGAAGAAGTGAATCTGTTCCTAATTCTAAAATTGGAGAAGTGAATGTGTTCCTAACTCCAACATTGGAGAAGTGAATCTGTTCCTATAACTCCAGCATTGGAGAAGTGGATCTGTTCCCAACTCTAACATTGGAGAAGTGAATCTGTTCCCAACTCTAACATTGTAGAAGTGAATCTGTTCCTAACTCCAGCATTGGAGAAGTGAATCTGTTTCCAACTCCAACATTGGAGAAGTGAATCTGTTCCTAATTCTAACATTGGAGAAGTGAATCTGTTCCTAACTCCAACATTGGAGAAGTGAATCTGTTCCTAACTCCAACATTGGAGAAGTGAATCTGTTCCTATAACTCCAGCATTGGAGAAGTGGATCTGTTCCCAACTCTAACATTGGAGAAGTGAATCTGTTCCCAACTCTAACATTGGAGAAGTGAATCTGTTCCCAACTCTAACATTGGAGAAGTGAATCTGTTCCTAACTCCAGCATTGGAGAAGTGATTCTGTTCCCAACTCCAACATTGGAGAAGTGAATGTGTTCCTAACTCCAACATTGGAGAAGTGAATCTGTTCCTAACTCCAGCATTGGAGAAGTGGATCTGTTCCTAATTCCATCATCAAAGAAGTGAATCTGTTCCCAACTCCAACATTGTTGAAGTGAATCTGTTCCTAACTCCAAATTGGAGCAGGGAATCTGTTCCTATTTCTAGTTCCAAAATGGATCGATTGTTGACTTTTAAGTTGAGTATTTTAATGGAGATGGGTGATACAAGGCCACGTCAATAAAGAATTGTGCAAATTATTTTCCACATTCTCAGTATGTTTTAAATCCCACTTGTATTTAACTAAATATTCAATTATTCAAAACAAAATTGCTTTTTTTTAAACAGGAGTTATTTGGAATTTATCTTGCAATTTTTCCCTCTATAAGTTTATGCGGGCAAAATAAAAATAAATCCGTCATGACTACATCATTCAGCAGCTTTTTTGTTGTTGGTAATGATCTTATGCAATTTCATATCGAGCCAGATGTTCGTTCTCAACACGATACGAAGCATGAAATAAGCTTTTACGATCATTTAAGTCGAAATTTTCCGTGGTGCTTGGTATTACAGCCGTATTATAAGATAACAGAAATCCTCAATTTTATTAGTCGTAATGCGTCTTGATGAGCATTAATTATATCTTAATTTGGCTACTTTGGTCACGTAAGTGACACACGTCCTTCTTATCCTAGAAAAGCTCTTGTGTTTAACGCGACTCTGATCTCTCAGAATTTGCAGGTGTTGGTGGTGGTCGCTAAGAAAGCCTCTTTTTTATCATTTTCTAATCCTTCATGGCATATAAAAAACGGTTTGATTTTAAACCGACTGAAGCTCGAATCCCATCGGGTTCAACAGAGTTAAACCCATTCATTTCAAGTTTCAGCCGTTTTCGTTTTGTGGTCCTGCCACATTCGAGACACTGGACACTAGGTTTTTCACTCAGGGCTGTTGTTGCATTGTATTCATCGAGGCTATTTGTAAACGGAGCATTAAAAAAGCCATAGTCCACATTAAAGAGATTAAAAATGCTGCATGTCATCGTAAAACATCTTAAAGTGGAAGCTTAGACCATTTTCGTTTTTTTAGTGGGACAGCTCGTATAATTCCTGTTCAGCCACTGAATAATAATCAAGGCTTCTGTTGCATAAAATATCCTCTTTCAAGGACCTTCCCCAGTCGTTTTAGCTTTCAATTCATCATATAGATAAGATTAAAGTAAGCATATAGGGAAATAATTCTATATTTATAGTGAAATATATGAGGCGACTTCAAATTATTTCCATATTGTCTAAATACCTCATATGGAAAAGCAATGCATTACAAATGCATAGGACACTGAAAATGCATTTCTAAAACAAATTTTGAATTTCAATTCAGTGTCTCAATCTATATATGCATTTCTTTTCCTTATGGTATAATGTATTCATTTTGGTTGATGCAGTATAGAGGTGGGATGTTTGAAAAATTGACAGCCTGACATATTGTGCTTTTCCAAAAATGGTAGAAAAATAATTAGTGTCTCAAGTTGAAAAAAGCGTCATTTTGTCAGTTTAAATGCCTCAAACACATGGAACGGTTTTTTCTGCTGAAATGGTTGGTTTGTCCAGGTTGACCAAACATCACGTTTTCATGGTCAAAAGAATTGACGTGACTTTATACCGTATATACGGGTGCTTTGTATACATATAGAATAGCGTAAATTAAGGGTTACATTCCGATTTTTTTTAAGGTCTAAGTATCCATCATGAATTTTCTGCTTCTCTAAAATGTTATTTGCTATGAAAGGGTTGTTGGGCTCTTCAGACTTACAACCGTTGCGAAAGCAAATTGTTTGGGAGGAGATGAGCCTCAAATACAAAGTTTCGAGGGGCGATTTAAGTTGAAAAAACAAGTTGAAATGATGATGATGGGGTTGTGATCTGTTAAAAGGTGCCATACTTTTGTTAAGGCATTTCATGCTGAACCAATACATTATCATGAAGGCTTTTATTACCACGGGGACAATTCTATAGCATTTGCTTAAACTTATGGGTTTGGACACATAAAAGATGGCTAGTTTTTGTTTCCAAAATGGTGGAATTTGTTTGCAGTGGATTTTTAACCCTTATTCATGTACCTCGGATGTACACTATGTCTGGTCAACTTGGGTTTAGTTTACGTGATCTAAGCTCGGTGGCTTAGATAAATTTATAGGGATTAATGGTTAACAACAAAAAAACTAGTGAATACAAGCTCCTTTTAAACTACTTTTACTTTTAAGTACAAAAACTTGCCGGCTTATGTATTGCATAAATAAAAGTGAAATGGACACAGCTTGTCGTTAATGGATTGCTGTGATAACATTTTTTTTTAAATATTTCTTTGTAAAATGCAACGTGAATTTTAATTGTCTCTTTCAAATGTAAGTTTTTAAATTGTATTGTAAATCAATTAATCAAGGCTAAAACATTTATACCCACTCGTTTTGCAAGTAAATATTTCGAGGAATCTTAATGAAGGATTTGTCTGGAAAAATGTGTCTAACAAACACTTGAAATGCATCAACACCATAAACTCCAAAATAATTTATATAGTGATTTTCTATATCTTTACCTACATTATTGTCATTTATCAAAATAGAAGTATTTTACATTTGCAAATATTTGCTTGCAAAACATATTCACTGAGGAACAATACAAGAAAATGTGGTCAAAATATTGATACTAAAATAGAACTGTTGACCCAAAAAAAAAAAAAAAAAAAAAAATCAAAGTGGACAGTGCTGGATCCTGATAATTGTCAAAGACGTTTTCAAAATTTTGTCAGACCCCGCAGGCCCCCTCCCTTATCCCGAAGGTAAAATCCCAAATTTATCGCGAAGTGAGGATGGGGGTCCATCCCGTGGATTTCTATGCCCCTGAAACAGATTTATGAGTCCAGAAGATGGCTGAAAAGAGCCAGATTCACACCTGTGCTTTCACTCAGCTGGGGTAGTGATGACGTCACCAACTTTGCCCGGGCCCCATTGTTTATCGGACGTGACGCACGTGCACTGTTCCAGGTCCCCCTTCGAAGTCCTTAACCTAAACCCCTGCAGCGCCACCTTGTCATTTTTCCCATTTAGCTCTGCATCTAACCCCTGCTACCTTTTATGAATGTCCCCTCGCTCGTTCCCTTGACCCCCTCTTTTTTCCCCCCTGCCTCGGGACATCCCTGCCCAGGGGCACCTCGTAAAGCGCGCATTTGCATAAAGCAAATTGGCGGGGCCTCTGCCTCCTAATACCCCTACTTGTCTCCCTGACTCGTCTTCAGACGGGGGCCACCTTTTGACATAAATCATGAAAAATAATCACAATAATAATAGTATAAATACGATACTCGTCCTCCGGAGAGCGTTGCCCCCTCTAAGACTCCCTTCGCCAAATATTATTTATCTTTAATAAACTCATCCAGACCGTTGTTTACTGTAAAAAAAAACAGCCCTCTCTCAGTCCTGTAAACCTGTTTTTTTATATGCTAATTGTTTCACCAGGCCTGCCATGCGCCTCTATTTATAGGAAATGAAGTTTGGTCATTTCTCACCCCTAATCTTTTCAGATCAGATTCGCCTTTAATTGTTTTGGTTTTTTTTGCATCCGAATTCGAGACTGAATGCATGATTTAATAATTAACGTTTGGGCATATACTGTATAAATAACCCGAGTCACGGAATGGATAAAACTGATTTAGATGAAATTTATGCCAATGTGCAATGGATAATATGTATGTATGGAAATCAGTTTTCAACTAAGACGAAATCCATTCCTTGACTTGTGGTTATTGGCTGAAATCAGTTTTGGGCAGTAATTAAGTACATTGCATGAAATTGAGTAGCGAGTACAAAGAGTAACTGAAGTATCAAATGTTGAGTACAAAAGTAATTGAATGCAACTGTACTCATCACATACGAGTACATGTACTCACAATGGGAGATTACAAATGTCCTTAAGAATTAACATAATCTGAAATTATTAGTACCGATGTAATCGAGTATGAACACAAACCTTTAGTTAATAATTGAGTACATCCTAATTTATTGTTATTGGTTCCCTAAACGTTACTTTTGCAATCATCTAGTAAATGCACATCCAGACTCCAGTACCTACTCATATTCATGAGTACAATTTGTCCAAGTCTGATTACGATACTACTCATACTCATTTCATATGATTACTTGTACTTTACTCACTGTGGAGTAAGATTCCAATATAATCTTAATCAGTACTCCTGATCATGAGTACATTTTGTCCAAGTCTGATTACTCATTTCATATAACTACTGGTAACTGATTACATGTACTCTACTCATACTATGGAATATCATGATTTCACTGCAATCGTAATCAGTACAATTTCCCCAAGTCTGGCTAATATACTTGATACTGGTAAATATGTCTCAAACTTACAACAACTTGACATTGACAAATTTCATCCAATTGCTTAATGTGACATTTCTGAAAGCTATTCAGAACTACTGATATGGGTAGCAAATTTGGGATTCAAATTTCTGCCACCAGGGGTCAAGTACAAACTTTCTAAAACCATAAGACGGGTGTTATACTTGTTGTATCGGAGATGATCAATGTTGCAACATTTTATTAATAGCGTTATATGTTGTGGGTTTAAGGGGCAGGTAGACACAATTTGCCATATATATAGGGGCATTTGATTGATGATGGTGGTGCAGGGCGGGGTCCCTAGAAGGAGGGGGTGACACATGAATCTTATTAAGTTATTGCTGCACCATTGTTCATTTCGCGAAGGGCATTTTGTCCGTTGGACTGCGTCATGACATGGCACTTTTTGGCCCTCTGTATATGAAGTCATGCCAATATTATTAATAATCAGGCGGAACCATGGGCCCAAATGGCCACTTATGCCCCTCTTCAGTTTAGGGAATTTAATAACGAAATTGGCTAAATGACAATGCTGTCAAGATGATTTCTCAGGATGCGCTTGCCCATGGAAGTTTTCGGAAAGTTAGTGAATCTTGTTTTTTTTTCTAAAGTACATGGATTTGAAGTAGGATTTTCAAGATGGCTTCATGGTTGAAATCATGTTGATATATTACGACATGTGGGAAAGTATCCATTTTACCAAATTTTCATCCCTATACTTTTTACTAGATGTGCCCATGTTTGCATTTTCAATTTTTATGCCCTCCCAATTTATGTACTTTTTTTGGTGAAAAAGTGTATCCTCCACCCTTTAACCTAGGGCAATATTTTTGCAGTTTTTCAATTCCTCCATCAGCGTGCGACCCGGGCGACCCCAAAGGACCTTTGCACCTTACTCGAATTCACACTCAGGGCAGTTTTATAGGTGGATCAACAGGTGGTTCGCAAAATCGTAAATCAGAACCTCCATTTTCCACCTTCATGTACTTGATGCCAACTGATTATAGACTTGTGGTAGCGGTTTCATTCTCGTTTATGACATCACGCTTGTGGGTCAGGAGCGCCCCTTGCTTCGGGACGTCCCAACCTGTTTGGGAGCACCAGCGCCCCCATGGCGGCCATTTACTTAACCCCCTCCCACTCCGGAGCTCCTGCATCAATTATAAGCCAGATGGGGGCTACTACAACACCTTTTTTTTTTCGATATAAAGTTTTTATGTACATGTACTATGTCTTTTTGCCTCACTCCCTTGGCCAGAGGCGCTGGTGTGAGCGTGAAAACAAAAACAGAAAACTAGTTCATTGTCCTAGCACAATTATTGTATAACGAGTGAGAAACCTTTTGTGTGTATATTTAAGAAACTGGTTTCGTACATTAATGAATTCAGAAGTCACCAAGGTGAAACTTATAGGTTTTATAATGGCGTGGTCAGTGCTGAGATTTGCTGTTTTTTATTGAATTTTTTTTTCTTTTAAATCACCTCCTATACAATGTTCGGGGAACAGCTCCTCAGAAACAATTATTATCATTTTTGAAGGGTTCATAAAAGTGGAGATGTTATCTGGACGAACTCCTTCTGAAGGCCCCCAAAATTGGGGGATAGATTTTCATCAAGTCGGTTCAATTACAGCCCTGTAGATTGTGTCTTAGCTATATAGTGAAAGTTCAAAACTTCACATCCGTTTTCTGTGTGTTTTTTTTGTTTATCCTAAATGCTGTCTCCTATGGACGTGTACGCAATAGAGCAAACTCGAAACAAAAAACAAGTTTTTGTAAACATGTTTGCGAAAAAAGTTTGCTTACCTGTTGCCAGGAAACGTTTGACGAAAAAAGCGTTTCCATCAAACACCGAAAAATTCGCTGGAAACAAGGCGGTAAACATCAAAGGGGGAAAAAAATGTTTGCTGGTCATGGCGCTCTTGCCTAGACCCGTTTGCCAAAAACTGTTCTAGAAAACACGTTTGCTGACATTGTTTGTTTCGTGTTTGCTTTGGTGCAATATCAAATTTTCTTAAATTAGTTACTTTTATTTCCGCTTTAGGTCGCTCAGGAAGATGGCTAATGTCGCTTTCCATTAGCGGGCTTTTCGATTCTTCTGGGAAATGTTTTCTATTTAGTTTCTTGGAACTTTCAAACAAAGTTTCCAGGATGCGATAAACGCTACATGCTTCATTGTTTGGTTTCTAAGCACTAACATGGTGACACGGATATGCAATTGCTCTAAGGTCCGTTTAAGGTCTTGTAGTACTTACTTAATGCAAGATAGGGATAAAAGGTAAGAAGATTAATTTATATGTATGTTTACAAAACTTATATGTACATCAGGAGTAATACTAGTTTCTAATCTTGCCAATACCATTGATTACAGTGTACTTAGTTGCAGTAAAGATTGACCAGTAATTCTTATGGAAAGTTTAAAAATAGCTCGGTCAATTTTGTAGATATACAAGTGTTGTAGCATGCTAAATTACTATTGGTAGTGATATAGGTATAAATGTCGAAATATTCAATACACACTTTGTTACCATTAAATTATCTGAGGTACAGTTCAAGGGGTCGTCCATAAATCAAGACATTTAACGGATGGGCTATAAATCTCATCTAAAATCGATTTCTTGCATTACAAAAACAAATAAGTGACTACCACACAACCTAATAAAGATCTAATTTCCCCCTCGCTTATAATGGAAACGATTGTTTTAATTACACTTGAGTTAGGGGTTTAAAGGTTGCGGATCAACATATACAATTTGAAGTATTTTAATACGATTTTAATTGAACCCAAATAAGCAGGGGTGAATAAGCGGCGATTATCTCGCGTATGCGCAAATGGCTTGCAAATCAATTAAAACGCTGATGTCATTAATAGGAATTTTCAGTAATCGTTCTATAAAATTTAATGGACCAGCATATGGTACTTTGACGGTGCTTTAAAAACGTGTTTTATGAGTCATGCCATTGTCATTATTAAGCATAACCTCGCTGTTGTTATCCAATAGCATAATAGTCATAATGTAGTTGATGATGATGATGACAATAATAACAAAAAGGAAAAGCAACGGGCTGGAAAGATTGCGATCCAGTGTCCACCACCTGTTTGAACAACAATGGCTAGAAAAGAGTTCAAGTTTAAAATCTGTACTGGCCATTGTGGTCGTATACATGAGGTTGTTATACTGGTTTGGCGAAAATCTTTTGGCCAAACATACTATGATGAAACAAAACATTGGAAAACTCGATTGGTATCACCATGACAACGACATCATAGCTTCTTCATGGCCAGAAACTGCTGATGTCAGGTATAGAAAACTAAAAAAAGCACTTTCTTAGTTGATGTTGTGAACTTTTTTGAGATTAGACACAGAGCGGCCCCTTATCAGCGCCATCTTTCGGACAATTACGGAACAAAAACAACATGGTGAAAGTGAAAGTCCATGGCTACATTTATGCAGAAAAAGAAGCACTTCCGAAGCCGAAAGTGCGTTTTATTGAGGAAGGAGGAAACGATTTCCTGATTTTTATGTGTTAACTCCACGAATTTGTTTCGTTAAAAATGGCTATTTGTTTGACACTTAAAATGCGTACATGAATGTTCCAAGCATACTTTTAACGATGAGTACATTTCTGAAGTGTAATATAGGGGTCATTTAAATATCATCCCTTAAGCCGATTTTCAATGTACGAAGCACAATGGTGCTTGACCACTGCCAATTATGGCCTCCTGTAGCTTTTACGGTCAAGCCATGTATTATCGAGCGTGGGCAACCCTTCGTAAATCCAACGGTTTTCTTAAAAATGATGTCTACGTTTGAATGTTTATTTTCAACTATAAAATACATAAGTTTATTTGCGACCCTTCATGGAATGACCATCGTTGCTTGACCACGTTCAGTGACAGCATATTCCGGTTCAGGGCCCCTGGTGGCGTATGAACTTTGAATGTGGCGTTTCCAAGATGGCCGCTCCCTTTTATTCACGAGCATCCAAATTAATTAGAAACAAAAGCACACCGTTTTTTGCTGTCGTGAAAATTCGTTGAATGTAAATTCGCAGCAGTATAAATAAAACCGCCATTGTTTATCATAGAAATTGTTTTTTTCTATTACCGTCATTAAATTCAATGACGTCATTAATCCCACTTTTAGTGGCAGTGGGATCGTTCGTGTTTAATGAGCGAAAATCCAGGGAAATATGAGCTTTAAACGATTGTTTTAATTAACCATGCATGTATAATTCATGTTTTGAGTAGTTTGTAAAGTGATTACTTTGCACAGGTAGTCGTTAGTACTATTCTGAGATTATCGTTAAAAGCTCCACCAAATTATTATTCAACATGACCGTTTTATTTTCGAATTTTAGAATGCTAAATTAGCTGTCATCAAATTTTATCATCTGATGACAGTTACCATTAATGAGAAAACTTAGTGAAAATAGGTTAGAAATTTAATAGTATACTTTATATGGAAGTTTGGACTTTCATTTTGCAAATAAAACTGTTTATAAAGCCTTGAAAACACCATTGTGCATTTGACACTGGCAAACTAACACTGATGTTTTCTAAGTTTAAAACTACGTTTAGCATGCAATTTTTTTTTTTTTTTTTTCGACACGATGGTTAAGCCTCTTTGTACCGCATTTGAAATTAGTTTGAACACAGGTGGTTCGGTTAACTTTACCGGGAAAGCTAACTCGAAATTCAGGTTTGTAAAAATATGCCTCGTGGCAATATCTAGTAGTTTAGGAAGATAACGACCGCTGCTACAAACTGCGGTTTAATTTTTAACGTGGCCCGTTGGTCTAGGGGTATGATTCTCGCTTTGGGTGCGAGAGGTCCCGGGTTCAAATCCCGGACGGGCCCAACATTTTTTAATTTTTTTTTTATTATTTTAAAATAATGTTTTTTATAACATTTGATGAAATCGGTGTTTATTTCTTGTTTTGTTCGTATTTTATTTAAATTTTTAGGACAACCAAATTATCAGTTTAGAAAGCTTAGAAAGATTAGAAAGCTTTAACCTCTCGAGTCTCTAGCGTATCAACGAACCAATTAAAAGTTTGGGACAATACAGTTCCGGTAATGAAAAGACAAAGGAATATTTTGGCGTTTGGCTACTTTATTACTTTAAATATGGGATTGTTAAATCCACCCCACGTGCTAAATACAGGTGTGTTCGTGGCGGCCCGTTGGTCTAGGGGTATGATTCTCGCTTTGGGTGCGAGAGGTCCCGGGTTCAAATCCCGGACGGGCCCTAAACTTCTGGTTTTTTTTTTATTTCAAATAATGTTTTTATAATGTTTGATGAAATCGGTGTTTATTTATTTTTTTATTTTTTTTCTTTTTTCGTTTGATCATATTTTATTTAAACTTTTGGACAACCAAATTATGAATTACCCGATTAGAAAGCTTTGACCTCTCAAGTCCCTCGTGAATCAACGAACCAATTGGAACAATACAGTTCCGGTAATTAAAATACAAAGGACTATTTCGGGGTTTGGCTACTTTAAATATGGAATTTTTTTATCCACGGGCGCCTTACAGGTATTTTCGCGGCGGCCTGTTGGTCTAGGGGTATGATTCTCGCTTCGGGTGCGAGAGGTCCCGGGTTCAATTCCCGGACAGGCCCAAGTTTTTTTAAATTTTTTACCTGGTTAACAATTAATTAATTTTAATTATTTGTAATAACATACCGCAAATACTAAACAAAATTATTATTTAGGCAGTTAACTACAATCATCAAATAGTACTTTTATCCCTGTAATTTTTTATTTCTTAGTTGAATGCAAGCTAGATAAAAGTGTACTTGGCCTGTTGGTCTAGGGGTATGATTCTCGCTTAGGGTGCGAGAGGTCCCGGGTTCAAATCCCGGACAGGCCCACGAGTTTATTTTTTTAAATCACAATTTTGAATGTTTTATTTTATATTTTCTACATTCGTGTGGAATTTAAAAAGAAAATGTGGGCCCGTCCGGGATTTGAACCCGGGACCTCTCGCACCCAAAGTCATAAAATCATACCCCTAGACCAACGGGCCGCTGACATCCATTCGTTGTTAATTATTCACCCTGTTTTATGGATTATTATATTGAAGGTGCATGGCATGTCAAATAGCTCAACCTTTCGCTCTGTTTCTTAGCGTTATAGTGGCCTGTTGGTCTAGGGGTATGATTCTCGCTTAGGGTGCGAGAGGTCCCGGGTTCAAATCCCGGACAGGCCCGACAAGTTTTGTTTTTTTTGCAGCTTTTTTTTTTTTTTTTTAGTGAATATTCATATTTATCATAAATTTCATAGTTGGTCACGCAATCAATTTTAGCAGATTTAAAAAAACAACGTCATGTATTTTTTAATTCCCTCAATTCATTTCTTATAAAATGTCAACCGATTTTATGCAAATTTGTCATTTCATTGACTAAGATTAATTTCGCAACCACGCCTATTAATTTATACGGTAATTACACTAATATTAATTTTGCTAAAAATGAAGGGCCCGTCCGGGATTTGAACCCGGGACCTCTCGCACCCAAAGCGAGAATCATACCCCTAGACCAACGGGCCAGTGATGTACATGGTAATACTAATCACTAAAGTTATGTTGCATATTATATAGCAATGCAATATTAAAATCTCAAAAGAGTATTCGCTTCAAGGTCTTGGTATCTACTGGCCTGTTGGTCTAGGGGTATGATTCTCGCTTAGGGTGCGAGAGGTCCCGGGTTCAAATCCCGGACAGGCCCAGTTTATTTAAATTTAAAAATATTGTAAAGGAAACTAAAATTGAATTAAATAACATATTATTCATAAAACATTTTAAGATCTAAAAAATATTGGATTGTTTTTGTTTTAAGCTTTAGATTCAAGAGCTTTTTGTTAGTTATCATTCAAATAATAGATAACTGTTGAGTTATTCATTAACGGATTAAATTTCGAACTTGTAGTAACAAATGTGCTTACTTAAAAAAATAACGACAACAAAAAAAGTGGGCCCGTCCGGGATTTGAACCCGGGACCTCTCGCACCCAAAGCGAGAATCATACCCCTAGACCAACGGGCCGACATATACAGCTATGTTACTAATACCTTTAACAGGTGATAAAACTTAGTCTTACAAAAAAATTCGGGGAAATAAAAATTGTATCGACATGTGATCACATGTGGATCGCATTATCACATTTATGAACATGTAGAGAACATGGGCTGGAAAATCGAAAACAAAATTTTTTTGCCACGTAAGATATGCGAGTAACTACTAGTATATATGGCGGAAGAGGCAACTTTTTAAAACAGGTGTAAATAAGCTAACAGCAGAAAAGTAGGCCGCAATGTTGACGAGATTAGATCAAAGTGTCAGGTGAATTACTGCCATTGGCTGGATTAATTTTTCATTAAATACAGCCGAAATTTGCATGCATGGTATGCAGAAATTTTTCAAACACCAATTCAGTCTCATTAACCAGACGCCAACAGCAGAAGATTGACGACGTTTTCTATGTTCCAAAACGAACTTCCAGGTGGTACATGGACACCTACATAACAATTAGTAACTAAATTTATCACTGTCGCCTATCATACAATACTTGTCACCAACATGTTGCTATACTTAGCAAAAATAACAACACGAAACTCAATAGAACAGGAACTTATTTACAGTGCTGCTTCATATCGAGTACCCGGGTATTTGAGTTTAAATACTCTTACTCAACTACTCGATAGTTTTTGAGCGAGTATAGAGTGTGAATTGGGAGTTTCAAGAATAAACGCTGAATTAATTGAATTTCATACTTCTAGTATAATTGTTTATGTTTTACGATGTATTTAAACTGCATACACTGGCCTGTTCATCAGTTTTATTACCTAGCTTAAAAACGAATATAAAATCAAAAATCACCCGGGAACCAAATTTTCTTCACTGACATTGAAAAAATCTCGCTGAACATAACAGATTTGTATGGATGTCAGAGAACCGGGTAGCTGAAAACCCGAGTAATTTAAGGTTCCCTAGTTAACCCCTTGATGAACTGAGATACAATTTTGGGGGATTTTAATATAGCCAATTACTTAATCAACAATTGTGTTTTTTTTTTTTGTTTCATCCATTTATAACACTATGATTACCTTTAGAAAAATAAACGAAAAAACCCTTAAAGTAAATTCTCACGAGGGATGCTTAATATTTGGGTTGACTCTCAGTTTATTTACTTAATTTTTGGTACTATAAGTTATGTTAAAAACAAACCTATAATGAGGGGGAGTTAATTATAGGGTCATAAACCCTTTGCCTACATTGGCAATGTTTTTTTCCAACATGGATTATTTTCTGGATTACTTGACAGATTCACAGCCATTTTTTGAAGTATTCTCAGTTATTAAACAAAATTATCCTCAAGTTTTCAAGTGAAATTAGACGCTTAATTCCATGAGCATTCCCTGATTTTTGTTTTCTTAATAACATGGAATCGAACCACTTTTTAAATCTAGTTTTCGCAGTACATTGCAGGTCTATCAGAAATGTCCGCTTTCTTCCCAAAGGCACTACCAAAAAGGGTCAGCACCCTCTGGCGGCGTATGAGCATTTAGCATGGCATCGTAGTTTTGCGCCATAAGCAGTCATTTAATTTATTTCTGAATACATTATAGAACATGTAGATCATGCATTATAAAACATGTAGGGCGCATCCACCAGGGGGTGCTCTAAACTTTATTGCGGAATATTTATCATCAATGGAGTGCCCAATTGACGACAACCAGTTTGCAATCATGGTTAACCGAGTTTATGACGCTGATAATTACCAAACGTGTAAAAATCAGTTGAGTTGTTTATGAATGTCCCTCAAAAGGTTATTTTGGCGCGCGCTTTTGCACGTGTTGCATGGAGCCATTTCGTCTCAGTTTACTGCAAAACATGTCGCATGAGATGCAATGGTTGCCCCTTAACCCCCTCCCCCCCCTCACCCCCCGGGCCTTATTTCGTGCGTCCCCGCTGCTCGTTTCGTCGAGGTATATTCCCGGGCCTCTTCGCTCATTGGCTGGCTCCCCCGGGCTTCCGTCCAGGGTCGTCCGTGTCGCGCCCCCTGCTTTTCAACCATCTCCAGCCTGTCTGTCCGTGTTTTTACTGAAACTACCGAGCGTAGAAAAAGTGGGGTTAAGGGGGAGGTAAAAATCCAGCACACGCACAAAAAAAAAAAAAAAAAAAAAAAAAGGAACATGTGGAGGTATTAAAAGTCATGCAGAATGGGCTGTTTTTGCAGCTGATAGCCTGCAGTGCGACGCAACGAGCCTCCGTACAATAACCCCCCTAAGGCGACCAGCTGATTTCAAATCCCCTCTTTTGAACTTGTGTCCAACCACCTTTTTCCTGCTTTGCTTGGAAAGCAACCCGTGTGACGTCATTTGTGTACGGATGCCAAAAGGAGTGTCGTGCATTATTAATAATCCAAGAATGGTGCAGGAAGTGGGAAAACTAAACGGGCAATGTCAGACCTTGACCGAAAACAATTTTTGGGACATAACAGGAAATTGCCCTCTTGCACGTTTCTGGCACGATGCTCATGTTTTGGGTAATTTAATATCAACACCAGCTTAGATTTGATCGACTGTTGTCTTTGAAAATAACTGAGTTAGCCACAACTGTTCCATAATAGGTTAACGTTTGTTTGCGGTAGATGGCGCCAGACAGATGTTTTTGCTTTTCGTTACACAATTATAGGTGGCGCAGTATGGATGTCCAAATTAGCAGGATGCTTTGTCAGCTATCGTTTCAGTGCCATAAGTCCATCTTTCTTTCTTTTTGGACTACGTATTTGTTTTCTTTATAGTATAGGGTGTGAGTTCAACAGGGGGTCATTAGGTTAACGGCAGTGATATAGCCATAAAGAGGCCCCCAAAATAAATTGTGCTTATGGGTCCAAAGATTTTGGTTACGCCACTGTTTCGTATTATTAATTTAAGATGAAGTAGCTTTATTCTGTTTCAGCACCCATTATGGTAGGCATTTGCATTTCCATACTAAGAAATAGAAAATATGCCCTAAGGGATAAAGTCCGCCTAGCTGATTATGTGATAGTGGCATAAAAAGAGGGAGAGTTTGGAGAATACTATTGTCAAATGTTTTGGCATGTGTATGTGTTTCAGTTTGTTTGGAAATGGTGATGGTTACCATAATTTCAATGTTAAAGGTTCATACGCCACTAGGGGGCGACGAAACTAACATCTTCAAATGAAATTTGAGAATTGTATCGTTTCTTTACACTAGGTGGCGCTGCATATTTGCATCACTGCCTTACTAACCATGCTTTCTTTAGGTACTAAATACAAAAGTATTAATGATGTTATGTTATATAGTAATTCTTATAGTAATCTAAATTGTGAAAAGTAGCCGGTCGTTCGCCTAGCTCACAACGATGAAGTTGGTGTTTTTCCCAAATATATCATAAAAAAGAGGATGAGGAAGAGAAAACTGCATCCCCTTTTCCTCCCAATTGTCATGCTCAGTTATTTTATAAAATAATGCCATATTTTAAAGCGTTATAAACAGGGGAATGTTAAATCAATAACATCACAAGGAGAATCTGGTTTGACATATTGCTAAATATCCCCGAATACAGTGTGTGTTACTCTCCAAATTGTACATAGGCGAATTTAATGGTCTGAAAATCTATCATCTTGATATATTTGACAATAAAATTGGTGCATAATACAGAATCTAGAAGTGAAGGACCCAGGATTTTTAGTACACAGGGGCCATATTGTGTAAACAAAAAAGTTCAAAATGGCGTCATTGCAAACTAAAATCAATGTTTGCCAGTAACTTTACAACCCAGGTTTCACGTTATTCTGTTACCGATATTTGATACTGCAAAACTTGGCAGTGATTGCTGAACTGTATCGACTATAATGACTCATGTCATGTAGACTTTGCACATAAACGAGTTATTTTTTAATACTTCAATTTTGTTAAATACTTGACAAATCGTAAAACGAGAAACCATTATGCGAAAGCGTTTTTCTGCATGTCGCTGTATTTCCGTCATCACATAACCCCCATTATCTTCCACAGAGCACATTTCCGTTTTATTTACTAGCACTTTCAATTAGCTCCAATTTTTATTTTTAGGCTGCAAGATCATTATAAAAAAAATAAAGAAAGAAAAAAAAAGGACTTTTTTTAATTGAAACTTATTAAGTTAGTTTTTTATCTCGTGTAATTTATGTTTTTGGTAGGTTTTTTTATATTCTTAGCCTTGACAGGATCATTTTTCTTTTTTGGATGAATCCCCCCGCAGCCTCGAGCTTATGTACCCAGGCTAGGGTTCAAAACCCATATCCTCTAAAACACAACTCCTCCTTACTCCACTTTTTCTATCTTATCATCCAAGAACTAGTGGAAGCAGATTGAAATCAGTGTTTAAAAAAACCACACTGGATAAACTGAAATGTTTTTTATATATATTTATTAAATTACTGTGCTAAGGGGATGCACAAATAAAGTTCAACCATTTTAGAGTGAACATTTTTTGGAAAAATTAGAATGTTTGCACCTCTGGAAAGTACAGATAATGATGAAAAAAAAAGCCTTATAGTAACAATGGTCGATAAAGTTAAAATGTCATCGATATTTATAACCAGTTAGGGGCCATTCAAAAAAGACGTCCTCAAGAAGGGGGTAGGGGGTCTGCTGGCATGTGGACACCATGTGGACATGGTCAATTTTTAGAGAAATTTCGGGGACGTTCTTTTTGAATGGCCCATTTGTCATGTTCGATGAAGAATTAGTTTCAACCACTTTAAACCAAGATTAAAAGACTACATTGTTACCTTGAGGGATTTCAGTTTGGGAAGCAATGTTGCAAAGTTCGTCAATATATGAAACGTTTCTTCAAGAATGAATAATATTGGTTCAAATCTATGGAATGGGGAGAGGATGGTGGGCTATTAAGTGTTTTTGCCACCAGCAGCTGTGGTACATTAGTCAGGAGTGAGGGGTGGGCGAAGCTTGTTTTATTTATGCAGGGATTGAGTGAGATTAGCAAAAAAGCAAGGGACAAAATAATACAGTAAGACCTGTAATGTGGGACAGCTAATAAATCTGAACACTTGTCCTCGACCATGGGGAAGGAGAATGCAAATTGAAACATTTATCAACGATACAGTTCCTGTACATATCCCAAAACCATTGACCATTTATGGGTTATGCCATGCTTATTAAAATCTAACTTATTTTTTGTTTCAAATTTCGATATCACGTTCCTAACATGCCTGCACAAGTCTGAAGGCTGGTTGACAAGTAAGATAGGTTTTATCTCTTTGATACTTGGGCAATAAGATCATTCCCACAAGGACAAATGTCCGATTAATAAGATATAAATATTATCACCAATTTGCGACAAATTTCTCCCTACTATTGCAAAGAAAAACGAAGCAAATGTTATGAAGGTCTTGCATTTCCGGAAGAAAAAAAAACAATAACAAAGTGGAAAATTTGGTAACAAGTTGATAAAGCCGTAGTTAGGGGCCATTCAA